>LOJH01028185.1:3601-15803 GCA_001685095.1 Ellobius talpinus
TGGGCTTGAACTCACAGAGTTCCCCTTACCTCTGCCTCCTGAGTGCTGGAATTAAAGGCGTGCACCACCACTCTCTAGCTTTCAGTGTTAATCAGTGTATCCACTAAGCTGTAATGTATCCAGGGACAGATAGCTGTCTTATGCCAGCTTATTCTAGGATATAAGATCATCCTGCCATCTGGGGCACAAAAGCTAGTGGTCTTACACAGCTAATCACATGATGTCACTCACATGATCCATAAGAGGGCGGTAGCTGGAAGCGATCCTGACACACACTGTGGAGTAGATGGCCTTGTCCAGTTTGCTCAAAATGTTTCGGAGGGTGAGCATGGCCCGGATGATAACAGTGTGCTCTTTGGAGAGAAAAGCATCCAAGATTGGGAGTAACAGGTTGCAGACGTTTTCTATCTATGCAGGAAAGGAAGAGAATGGTAAAACTTTGGGACTAGGAGACTTGAGCAGATAACTGGTATGTATGCTTCTGAGTTTAGCATGTCAACTCACAAGTCCTCTTTAAAACCGTTAAAGGTTTTTGCAAACTAAATGCTGTAAAAAGTCATTGTTAAAAAGGAATCACATAAATTTATAATTAAGTATAATTAAAAGTAGTATTAAATGTGATCGATTCTAACATCTTTTCCTAGTATGTATTTTAATATTTTCTACATACTTAAGGCTATTT
This sequence comes from Ellobius talpinus, assembly GCA_001685095.1. Taxonomy (NCBI): domain Eukaryota; kingdom Metazoa; phylum Chordata; class Mammalia; order Rodentia; family Cricetidae; genus Ellobius; species Ellobius talpinus. Next base: position 4,284 of record LOJH01028185.1, read on the forward strand.
ATGAACTGTATTTGGATGGTTGGAAGAGTAAATAAAGTCATATTATGCATTCCTGCACAATTCCATGTTTTATAACATGCATTTGAAATGAGCCATGGTAAGAATATTCATATTAGAAAATTTTTTATCTGGTTTTTCAGAGAGTTGGTACTAAATATTTAACCAACATATCTGGTAGTGTGGTCTCTAAACATGAGAGTAAAATGTTTAAAGAGAGGAACTGAAGAGCCCTAGAGGCAAGTCAGAGCCAAAGAGAACAGAAAGGGAAGGAAAAGAGAAGTGGGAGACATCAAAGAAGCATAAGATTAGCTCTTTACTATATATATATATAGTCAAAGGTCAAGAGTTAGGGACTAAATCCATGCCTAAAGGTACGTTTGTCTTTCTAAGAAGTTTAGATCTGCATTTCTCTACCACTGTCCTTATTACCTTGGCATAAAATCTCCCTTTTATGAACACCATGAAGAAGAATTTTGGAGAAAGCAGCAAATAACTTTCTGTTTAATAAAGAAGCAAAAACAAACCCTCTTATTGACTTGTATGTTTTTTTAAGCATATGGACCACAGCTCATGAAATTAAAAATGCAAAAATAGTTATCCACAAACAGGCTTGAAGGCTATGATCAAATAGATAAAGATTTGTTATTAGGTCCACTATTGAATCTGAATCAGCAATGATTTGTGGGTATCTACAGTTTTAGGATTGTGCAAGTGACTTTGAAATTTGGAATTACAAGACATGGGGTCCTGATTAAATTTATTAGAACTGGAAAGCTACTCACATGAGCTGGTGGAAAATGTCTCTCATTGTCACCTAAGGACCTAAACAGACAGACCTCTGAACCACAACCCAGAGTTTCCAGTTCGCATACTTGAGGAGGGCACAGCAATTGGCATTTGTAACAAGTCTCCAGGTGAGTCTGATTCAGGTGGTTCAAGGACCAGACTTTGAGCATCACCACTACAGAAGAAATGTTCCTAGATGGGATGGCCTTCAGAGTGAGGAGCCTGCTAGAGGTCAGAGTATTTAACGAAGTCTGACTTGAGGTGATTGTCCAAAAGGGCAAAGAATGCAATCACGTATAGGTGAAGGGAGAATGTCATAAGTGGATGGAAGAGGTCTGGTACACAAATACAGAGAGGGAATGGACATGTATCTGTGATTTGACTCATAAGAAGGGTACTTCCTCTGAGCAATGATGCTAAATAAATTCTGAGCACAAGACATGGCTTTATGGAAAAAATATAAATAAGGTGGACAAAACCCACTAAGCTGATTCATATTCTCTCTATTCCATTGAGTTTCAGACTTTGATGGTGTTAGTTGTACAGAAACTAAAAAAAGCACCAACGTTTCATAACAAAACATCAATCATGACGCGCATCACAGTTCACTCACACATACTTTGCTGAAAACGGGTGCCATGCTTGCGATTTTCTGAAGGCTCATTTTGCTAACTGAAGGATTGGAATCATTAATCCAGTTTCTGAAGAGAACCAAAAATTCCTCAGGTACTGATTCCTTGAAGAAGTTGTTCAGTAACTTTAATAAAAAATGCAGTTAATACATTAATGAGTAGTCAGGACTCCTTCCCACCTCCCCCTTTGACTTTATATATCTTTTTTTAAAAAAAATTACTAAGATTCTGGCAACAGCTTTATGTAACAAGATATAGCATACTAGGCCTGCCACTCAACTTGTTTGTGGTAAAAGTCTTAGCTTCAATATGAAGCTGTTAAAAACGAAAATCAAAAGTCCTGCTTTTTACATGCTAATTATCTTGTGTGCCACTAAACATAGTAATGAACTTAAGACAGCAAGAGTAAGGGGTTAAAAGTTAAGCATTGCAGTCTAAACAAAATCTATACAAAACGAAGTAACTATCACTGGCTACATCACCCCTTCTGACTGGTTAGACCGGCATAAAACATCCACTTTAGAATTGTTAGCTATCAGTTCAGAAGGTACCAGTGTCTACTAAACACTTCCTCTCCAAAGTCAACGTGTAGGCAGAATTAAATCAAATGACATAACACAATCTAACCCTAAAAAACATTCAGGCAGGTATTACTGAAGTGGAGGTAAATACCAGAGCTGTGGGGCTTTCTCATGCTGCAAAGGGTCGAGTATCTCTGGTTTTATGTAACAAGATAAATTCAAAGCAGCATACAATGGATATCATTAACCTCAGTCAAGGGCAGGACTGATGGTGCCCAGCTCTGACCTCCCAGGGAGCATGGCTACTGTGTCCAGAAAAGTAGTGTGAGGTCAAAGGCACATTGTTCTGGTAGCCAAAGAGATAGCAAACCACCCCCCTTTAAAAGCTCCTTCCCGAAGTGAATCAAAATATACATGGGGAAAAATTGAAATACACTTATCTACAGCATAAGAATTTTGAAATATTAATGTAACCCCTACTTTGAAAATTTCCCTAGAGTCACCTCATTATTTCTGGTCACATCTTGGAGATGGATTCAAACTGTTTCTATTGACTTATCCTTAAGTACATCTAGTAAAAAAAAATATTAGCTTTATTTCAAATATCTTAACCACTAGTATGACTGAAAAGTATGGTTTCCCAGAGTCATCGAGCACTGGGAGAGAGGAAAAGGTGTTCAGGCAGCAGGCAACAATCATGGCTTCCATACAGCAGCATTCGAGTGGCTACTGACTAGTCCAGGACAGGTCTAAACACAAGGGAATTCATGCACGTTACTACGTATGCTGCAATCTTCACAGTTAAGAGCTCCTTCAACCTTGCACCCTGTAAGGGACCCTCGTCTTCCTGATGCTGTGACGAGTACGAACTGGAGCTGGCAGCCTTCTTTTTCTTCTTCTTGCTGTCCTTCTTAAGCTTCCTTTTCTTTTTGGCTTTATCTGTCCTCTCGTGCGCTTCCCCACTTTTCTTCCTTTTCGCTTGCACCTCTTCACACTCCAACTCTGATAATGACTCAGAAGTCAGTGCTCTATCTTCATACAGCTTTCTTTATTCGCTGAGGCATTTAGCGTCCTTTTCTTTCTCAGTCACAGCCTTTGACTTCTTTCTCGTTTTTGAACCGTTCTTGCTGTCCGAGTCGGAGTCCAACACTGAGCTCTCAGGAGACTTATGGCAACGGCTCTTTTTCTTCTTCTTCTTTGTTTGTTTCTTATTCTCATCTTCAGAATCTGAAGAACTGCTGGAAGAATCAAAGCTTGATGATGAAGAAGATGAATACCGACCAGATTTCTTTTCTTTTTTCTTTCTCTGTCTTTTTTTTTGGATGAGCTCTCATTTCCACTTAATAATTTTTCTCTGTGTTTTTCTANCTTGCTGTCCGAGTCGGAGTCCAACACTGAGCTCTCAGGAGACTTATGGCAACGGCTCTTTTTCTTCTTCTTCTTTGTTTGTTTCTTATTCTCATCTTCAGAATCTGAAGAACTGCTGGAAGAATCAAAGCTTGATGATGAAGAAGATGAATACCGACCAGATTTCTTTTCTTTTTTCTTTCTCTGTCTTTTTTTTTGGATGAGCTCTCATTTCCACTTAATAATTTTTCTCTGTGTTTTTCTAGTTCTTTTTTCCAATTCTCATTCATGTTTTCTTCAAATTCAGCCAAAGCTTTGGAACCCTTATTTTTCTTTTCTAGTTGTTCCTTTACTTACTCCCAGGTAGGCCTTGGTCGATTCACATAATCCTGGATTGTTGGCCCTGAAGATTGGATTGGACCCTTTGATCGATTCATGTGGTTAAGCTGTGACTTACAGGGAAGTCACGAACTTCCATGGGCACAGCACCCTGGAGCCCTCATCCCTGCATTCCCTGCCCCAGCGCTCGGGCTGCATGGCGCCTGAACCTCGGCCTTTCCACACCCGTGGTCCTCACTGCAGTGGGGAGAGCGGCCCCGGGGCTTCGGCTTTATATATCTTTTACTTTATTAAATTTTCATGAGAAAAGTACTTAGGGAGATGAGATGCTGGAGTTTTGGTTTAAGTTTATTCAGGGAATGGGAGTGAATGAACACAGTTGGTCACAATGTACTGTTAAAACTTACTTCAGCAAAGAATATTATTGTGACGATACTGTCCTCTGATCTTCTAGGACCTTCTACTGCAATCTTGTAGACATAATGTAGGGTCTCTGGGAACTGTGGGAAGTTACATTCACTGAGAGTTCTGTAAGGGAGCACAAGACACCAAATTAGCAAAGAAGAGAAATATCCTGCATTAACAAGGACAATGACATGCTATATCAGTCCTTACTATTGACTACCCAGGTTAGAAAGACTTTCCAAAAAAAATACCCTAATCTAAGGTAAGCTTCAGCATCACTACAAAGCTAGAGAGAAATAATTCTTTCCTTATCATCATCCCTTTTCTTTTATCTCTTATTTTTTCCACATTAAGAGAAGCTTATTTTTACATAAGCATCCATCAGTCCTTGACCAAAGAGAGAAGAAATACATATATTTAGATGGCAATCCAAGGTAACCACACAGGCTGAAGGTCAACCTTTTGGATTTGGATGGTGCTCTTCCTTTTGGGACAACTTCAAGCTACTTGAGAGAAGGGGCAGTAAGTTCAGAGTCATTAAATCATTTTCCAGGTACACTTAGTTGGTGGTCAGGCTTAGAGTTTTCCTCATAAACCATCCTGAATCCAATTGGTAGAGGTAGGCTATTCAAGGATCATATGACAGCTTTTCATTTCAAACTTCATGTCCTTTGGCTAAAACTGTAAATGTGCATTCTGAACAGACAGAACTCAGATATAGTTTTACTCCCCAAGTGATGTTGCTACCTGTGGAGCACATTTTCCTTACGTAGGCATCAGTGGCTGCAGGCTAGACTGCCGGCAAGGCAATGCACCTTATTTTATAGTCTTATAGAGAACTTTGAAAGTCTGAAAATTACCTTCGCCTGTATTGGACCATATTTTCACGGACTGTCTATATTTTACTTGCATTCCCTACCTTTGGAAACATCTGTTTTTGAAGTTGCAAATAGTCTAGTTTGTCAAAGTCTATAAGGATAGAAATCGATTTCCCTACACAGTTCTGTTGTAGGAGCTCATCCAGTTGTGGGATTTTCCTTAGAACTCCATCTTTCTCCAAATGTCTATATAGTCAAAGTTGATGAAAAGTAAATCAAAATGATAAAACTTACTAGTTACATTCATTAATAAATGCTATGTATTTGGAGATGATCTAAGTCATATGATGTGACTTCTTTTATCTGTTGGGTTTTGCCAATTTAAAAAAATCTACATAAATTTAGTTTTTATTTAAAAACATATCCCCAAAGTATATATGCCCACACAGTTACAGTTTTAGAAACATCTAAAGCCCATGGGCCACAGAAAAAGGATTCTCTGAGTCAGTCACAACTACAAAGACTCTTTTATGACACCAAGACCCTGTATTCTCTGAATTCTTGAATTTTTTGTGATTGTTGTCAGAAAATCAGATCCCTATAATCAGAAGGGTTAAAGAAAAACAAACTGAACAACTCTTCAAAAATATTTCTACTGCAAGAATTTTTTTAAAAAGTATGTTCCATTATATTTTCCAGAATATGCTTGGCTTACTGAGTATGGACCTTTGGTAGATTTCTCTAAAGTTAGAGGGCATCTGGCACTTTTGAATGTTCACAGAGCAGGGATCAGCTAAAAATCAGAGAGGAAAGCATCACATTTACCTTAAGCTCTTTGTATGTAAGAGAGGCTATTTTATGGGTGGATGAAGAAGAAAAAAAAGAATTTATCTCAGAATAAATCTTTTAAATTACCAAAAGATCAAAAATCAAGTTTCAATGTAGGCTGTTAGGGAAGCTTTTGGGAATGTGTTCCCACATGAGACCCTGGAGTTAGATGCAGAAGAGAAGATGGGGAGCAAGAGTCCTACCCAGAGTCCCCTGTTCTTACTTGACAATGACCTGGATCCCATACTGGTGATCCATGACTTGAGAAAATTGGTCCCAGAAATTCTTTTTCTCTAGAGCATCGTGCACTTCTTTTAGTCCAGAGCAATTCAGCAGAACCTTCAGTCCGTCTCGTACATAGCTGAGGCCCAGAGAAGAACAGACAGTCTAGGACAGTGACCCACGCATAACTGAGTACATGCAACTTGACTTTCCATCTATCTTGGCAAGGATACAGTTTTAGAGAGAAGGATGCTTCAGAGGATGGTAGTTGTTAAATGGTTTTCATCTTCCCTGATGAACAGTGCATGGATCACAAAAGTTAAAATATAAAATGGTAGCACATAAAATTTAGGTTGAATCACATTAACAAGCTTACTACCTTACCCAGAAATGTAATGACTTGGTAGAACTATCATTTTTCTTTGGTGGGGGGGATGTTCTAAATAAGCAAGATAGGTTTCTGTCTTCTTAGGGGTGGTTTGGTGTGTATCTTTTTTAGAGGACAATGAATGGATTAAGTATCTTAACGAGATCAGCTGTGCTCTGTTTGGCTTAGCTGGTTTGCTGTGTCTGGTACTTTGACTTTCCTTTCAGGGCAGGAAAACTAGCTTTTTAGTCCCCCCCAAAAAAGAGGGTGACCTTTGTCCTGAAACAGAGGGCGATTGTCACACTGCTCTCATCCACATCATGTCCACATCAAACTATGATAGCCTTCCAGTTTACAAAGAATGTTTGTACCCACTCTTTTGTTTTGTGTGTGCAGCAACTCTGAGAGGTTGCTACTGGAGCATATGGAATGGCAGAGTTTGAATGTGTCTTGCTTTGGATCGAATGGTGCTTTATGCTTCTTCCTCTTCTCATTGACCTGACAGCAGGAGCGATGGGAACAAACCGTGTTCTGAACTCGTGACTCTTCTATGTGGTGCACGTAGAGAGGAGAGACCCTAGTGAACGATCATGCCCTCAACATGATTGCTTTTCTGAAGGCACTCTACCCTTAGAGTGGAATAAATGTGGGCAGAACCTCCCGCGGTCTTATAACAAGTCCCACACTAGCCCACATGAGATGCTGGCCCCTTCTCTCCCCATAACCCCAAACAGCACTCTCTTACCGAGGTCTGTCCCGGGCCGTGTCTTTTAGAAGCTGGCTACAGTAGAACAGTTGAAGTATGAGGGCCATCAAGAACTCGGGGAAAAGCTCCGTCACCACTTTCCTATAGGAATTCACAGGTAGAAATGTGCACAGGGCCTGGGATGCCTATGCGGGAAGGAAAATGGAGTTAAAAAAGGCAACCGTCTCCCTCCAAACATTGTCAGTCACTCAGAGGGCAAGAAAGACTACATGCCTTCCCAGCCTCCTTCAGCACACATGTGTATTGGAAAGCAGGAACTGGGCCAGGCATTCTTGGTAATGAAATGCCAAGGCACTGTTTCTAGTTCCCTCCCAGCTGCCAAATTTGTGGAAAGAAAGCTGGTCCTCACGGAGGGCTTATATCCTAAGGTCTCCTTCCTGTGGAGCCGTGAGGAATAGTCTGACTAGTAAGAAAAGTCTTCGTTAGGCTTCTTAAAACCCCAGGGAAGAGATGCAATCAACAGAAGGTACATCAAGTCATCCTTGAATTGCTTGAACCCTGCATAGTGACCCCGACAATACCCACTACCATCCATACACACATCCCAACACCTCATATCAATAAACAATGGCACCCCTGTTCATTAAATTTCTCTCTTGGCCCAAACATCATCATACTTGAGAGGAAACTGGTAGACACAGGTGATATCAGATACCCACATGACCACTGAAGTTTCTATGACTTAGCTGGTGGCTATCTCTCTAAAGTCAAGTACACGTTTGCCCTTTGGCAGTTCCCTCAGATTCTTTGGCCTTCTTGCCATGTCAGTTGCCTCCTGACAATTTGAATGTAATTGGTCCCCATAAGCTCATAGGAGTGGATTAGGAGGTGTGGCCTTGTTGGAGTAGGTGTGGCCTTGTTGGAGGAAGTGTGTTACAGTGAGGGTGGGCCACTCCCAGTGTCACAGTCTGCTTCCTGTTGCCTTCTGATCAAAATGTAGCCAGGACCATGTCTGCCTGCATATTGCCAAGCTCCTTACCATGATGATAATGGACTGAACCACTGAACTGTAAGCTGCCACCTGAATTAAATATTTTCTTTTACAAGAGTTGCTGTGGTCATGGTATCTCTTCACAGCAATAGAAACCCTAAGTAAGACAACAGGATTTGTGTTCTGCTCTCTGTCTTTCCAAGATGCATATAAGTATTATCTTGAACCTTCTCAGGATTCTGATTTTAAGCCATTTCCGTATGAAGGTATGCCATGTCCGACTTACCTCAAACCATCCCTGTCACCCTGTCTCCCTCACATACACGAGTATATATTTATATCCTGAATATAAATATTCATTCCTTATCTTTGTATCTTGGCAGATTACACTCGTTATCATCAAGATGTATCACACAATAAATGTGTTTTAGGTGGATGCATGCGCGAAGGAGGCTGTGCCAAGGAGGCGTGGCCTAATCAGTGAGGCTAGGGGATTCACCATCAGGAGGACAACAGGGAGCAGAAACACTCATGGCAGCATTTACCGCCACAGGCATCAAGTTGGTGGTGTCCAGGGAGAAGCGCCTTTTTTCTTCCAGGGTTTCCTCCAACTCCCCAGGTTTTCCTTTCAGTATCGACAAGATCGTCTTCAGCACTTGGGGCGCGACACTTGACTCGGTGCTCGCCGCTTGCCACATCAGAAGCAGAGCTCTGCAAATACAAGGTGTTGAGACCCAAGCTTGCTAGTCGCTGTTTTAAGTTCTGCACAGCCAGTAGAAGGGAAGTAACACCTCCGCCCCCACAGAGTAGGAACTGTAGAAGCGGAGCCCTGTGATTTTACTAAGCCCTTCTAATGCACTTGTTAGAGCTGTACTGGCCCATAAGCTCAAAGTAATAGGTTCGGTTCTTTAAGATTTCTTGTGGTCCTAGGTCATGAGTTTCAGATGAACAGTTAATGGGCAGAAGATTCTCAGTTAGTTTTAGTAACAAAATAAATTTATTTTATGTTTTTACTTGCATATATGCATGTGGATGTCTGTGTGTGTGCACACACATGCATGTGGGTGCCTATGGATGACAGAAAAGGGCATTGGATCCCCTGCAGCCAGTTACAGGTAGGTCACCCAGTGTGAGAGCTCAGAATTAAACTCTAGGACTCTGTAATGGCAGCTCTTAACCACAAAGTCATTTCTTTGGCCCTTATTTTGGTAATTAACTTTTTTTATTCTATTGGTGGGTATAAATAGCGTAAGTCTATCCTTTATAAATAAGAAAATCTCTATGTCTGGGAGATTTTTCTCAAGGAAAAAAATGATTAAATTAACACAGGCAAGAAAAACTCATCTTTTTGAAGCAAGTTTGGTTTGGTAAGGTTTGTAACAGCATATAATTTAACACCCTCCCCACAGTGACACTGATAAAATCTTGGGGTCCTACTGTGTGCTAACCATTATCCAAAGTTATGCATAACATATGAACATACTTAAATCTTATAGCCAGCATAGATGGTGCAAAAAATTGAATTTTTTCAGAAAAAGAGATTATGCCTAACTACAATAAAGAAAGACTTTATCTTGGCCATATGACCATGGAACTTGTGGGTAAGTGGTACAGAGGAGCAAGATGCTGGATGTCTTACTTGTCTGCAGGGACTGGGAACTCCATGAGTTGAAAGATCACCTTCTTAGGGGATGCTCTTATCAGCAGGCTGATAACCCGCAGCAAGACATCCTTCATGGTGTGGGAAGAATTCCGAGAGAGCTGCTCATAAATGTCATTCACAATTTTAGACGCCTGGAAGAAGAATCTTTGTAGGTCAGCAAAAGTGTCACCTTCCTTGTTTACCTTTAAGCCTAGCCATTTCTTGGTTTTATGAAATCAACCTTTATTGGAAGGACCAATGTAGCAATTAGCATACAAATAAGCAATAGTTGAAAGTATATTTATATTATTACAATGCAAAATATTTAAGGTCAGGAACTATAAAATCTTGAAGTTATGGATATTGGGGGAAATAGCTTTAAAAACATAGCTGGGTTGAGGTGATAAATTGCCAGACCGTATTTCTGTTCTGTTTCTCTTTGGCTAGTGATTTGCTGTAGTAGAAGCTAGTTTTACACCCCTGGTTTTCTTTTTGACTTTCCTTCCTGCCTCCAGCGATATGCTATGGCTTCTTCTAAGCTCTCTGAGTGCTTTTTTCTGCTGGACAACTCCGTCTGGTGAAGGAGATGACCACAGACCTCCCATTTCCCTCAGGTTGTGTTTGCTCTATGGAATATCTTGCCCACAGCAGCTCTGAGAACTCTCTATAATGCGGTCCTTTATCTGGCCTGCTCTTTGATTATGAATGACTCCTCTTAGTTTATCTTCTTCCCCAGTGCATGATTATATCAGGAGAGGAAACTCCGAGTCCCATGTGTCCATCATCGTCAGGACTGTCTTCATCGGTCTGTGACCTAAGGGTCTGCATGGGGATCCATGTTCAGATCCTCTCAGTCTCATCTAAAACTTGGATTTTTCATCTTAAAGTTTTGTAGTTTTTGAGACTGGGCTTTATAATTCAATTCCAATGGGACAATTACAGGGGATCCTTGTAATATTGTAAGATTTGCATGGTTCCTGGTGAGGGACAATTCTATATTCTGTCAATTATATTTTAAATAAACGCTGATTGGCCGATAGCCAGGCAGGAAGTATAGGCAGGGAAACCAGACAGGAAATAGAGATGGGGCAATGAGAACAGGAGTATTCTGGAAAGAAGGAAGTTCTTTCCACAGTCCTGTCCAGACACGGAAGAAGCAGGATGTGACCTACCCCGCCAAAAAGGTACCAAGCCATGTGGCTAACATAGATAAGAATAATGGGTTAATATAANAATTATATTTTAAATAAACGCTGATTGGCCGATAGCCAGGCAGGAAGTATAGGCAGGGAAACCAGACAGGAAATAGAGATGGGGCAATGAGAACAGGAGTATTCTGGAAAGAAGGAAGTTCTTTCCACAGTCCTGTCCAGACACGGAAGAAGCAGGATGTGACCTACCCCGCCAAAAAGGTACCAAGCCATGTGGCTAACATAGATAAGAATAATGGGTTAATATAAGTTATAAGAGCTAATACAAAGCCTGAGCTAATGGGCCAATCAGTTTATAATTTATGTAGACCTCTGTGTGATTTTCTTTGGGACCTAATGACTGTGTGAACCAGGAAGGACAGAAACTCCAACAAGCAGACCCTCATGTTACAGGTTCCTGCAGCCCCAGTTACATGTAATGGTCAACGTGCTTCTTCACGTGCATAGGATTGCCATAATTTGTGGAAGTCCAGTGGGAAAACAAACTGGATTCCAGAGGCATTTAACTGCAACCACTTAGCTGGGAAATTATGGCATAGAAAGGAAGAGGAAGATAGGGTGTCGTGGTCTGAGGATGTCCCCCAAATGTCGTAATAGAAACCCAACTCCCAAATATGACAATGTCTCTCTCTCCTCCCTCTCTATTTCTCTCATCTCTCTCCTCTCTCTCTCTCTCTCTCTCTCTCTCTCTCTCTCTCTCTCTCT
>LOJH01028186.1:0-17820 GCA_001685095.1 Ellobius talpinus
GGAGGGAGGAAAAATACCAAGGAAAGACTGTGAATCCAGGCACTACAAGCTGACCATACCAGAAAGTACCCAGCCCCACTCCATCCATGACATTGGCCAGGTAGTGCCAGATATTCTCTAGAAGAAAAAAACTGAACTCACAAATGTAAACTTTCTTTTTGATGCCACAAAAAAGGAAAGCATCCTTTGCTGTGGGACAATGGTCTCGTACACTGTAAAGATCTGTAATTTATATTGGATTAATAAAATGTTGATTGGCCAGTAGCCAGGCAGGAAGTATGGGTGGAGCAACCAGGCAGGAAGTATATATAGGTAGTGCGACCAGAATAGGAGAATTCTGGGAAGAGGAAAGGMTCAGTCTGCAGTTGTCAGCCAGACGCAGAGGAAACAAGATGAGAATGCCTCACTGATAAAGGTACCAAGCCACGTGGACAACACAGACAAGAGTTATGGGTTAATGTAAGATGTAAGAGTTAATTAATAAGAAAGCCTGAGCTAATAAGCCAACCAGTTTATAATTAATGTAGGCCTCTGTGTGTTTCTTTAGGACAGAACAGCTGTGGGACCAGGCAGGACAGAAACCTCTGTCAACAATCTTTATTGGATATGATGATTAATACTGCCAACATGCAAGACATAAAACCACTCAGAAGACAAAATTTGAGAAAGTCTGTGAAGGAATTTCTGTGTTAACTTAGGTAGTAAGACCCACCCACCCTGAAAGTGGGCCACATCATGCTGTGAAATAGGATCAGAGCTTGAATTTAAAAAAACACAAAAAATAGACATTTACCTCTCTGTTTTCTGGCTACAAATACAATATGACCAACCATCCCATACCCCCCACTGCAACACCCTATTTCCATGATGTAATGTCATCCCCTGCAATGAAGCTAAAACAAACACTTCTCTTCTTAAGTTGCCTCTTATCTGGTACTGTGGTCACAGCAATCAGGAAAGTATCTAATACATCGAATAGTTATAAAAGTCTGTCTGGTTAAGTAATTTCAACAAATAGTTGTATTTAAACAGGGTTAGTTAAGGTAAAAGTTTTGTAAGGTAACTGCCTTGTTAGCTTGCAAGTTTCATGTTTCACCTCTCCCATAAGGTACACAAACAAGCAATGTTTGGTTTCAATTATTTTTATACATTTTATTAAAATATAATTAGATAGCCTCCCCTTTCCCTTTCCTCTCTCCAGGCCCTCCCATGCCCTCTCCCACCAACCCCTGCCACACCTCCCACTCTCAAACTGTTAGTACCTTTTTCTTTACTATTCTTACATATATACATATAAGCACAAATACATAAAATGCAACCTGCTGAGTTGGGAGTATATAGCTTCAGGGATGACCACTTGGTATTAGGTAGCCCAATCAGTGCATTCATCCCCAAGAGGGGCTAATTCTCCCTCTCAGCAGTCACTAGTTTGTAGTTCTTTATCTAGCAGTAGAATTTCACAGACTTTGGGATCCTTAAAAACTAAAATTAAAAATTTTTTGTAAATAACAGCAATTTTGTTCAGACGATATTTCCTTCTGCTATCACGCTGTTATGAGAAATGTTTTTTTTCTTTTCTTTTCTTTTTTTTGCGAAGAACTTGAGTGAAAAAGCACACCCGAATTTCTTTTCCTATCTTTTTACTTTTTAACTATCCCAGCAAAAACCCATCCTTGGCACTTAGCGCTAGATACACAATTTTAAGGAAACCACTGAACAACGTAATTGAGAATAAATGTAGTGAAAAATAAAATTCCCAACTGAAGCCATGTTTACATTATGGCAAAACTGGAAGCCAACCAAGCTCAAACCTAAGCCTTTCTTTGCTTTGTTTGTCATGGTGAGTTACTGGTGGGCTTCACTTCACCCACGCATGACATGGTCTGGCTTTTTTCTGCAGTTGCTCCCAACCACACTCAAGCATAGGTGATGGATCATTTTTCACGATGAAGCGAATACCATGATAGGCTGGAGCCATGGGAAACAAAATTCCATGACCGAGACTTCCAGCAGAGAGATAAGGGCCTGTTTAGAATCTCAGATTTTAGATCAGACTGGAGAACTCATCTAAAATATGCCCCATCACATTTTTAAGATTAACAATTCACTTAAGACTTTAAAATACACTTCAGAAAATAACAATAAGATTTGAACGTAGTTTAGGCAATTAATATGCATCTCAAAAGAAAGTAAAACATTGTTTTCCTATATTTTTCATGAATATGGAACCCTTTTACTGTCAAATATCTTAAACTTGATTTATGTACAAGTTATAAATCGAAAATTTGGGTTTTCCACAGTTCTTTAAATAAATTATTTTATGTTTTTTGTGTCTCTATGTATGTGAGTGTTGATACATACATACATCTCCAAACATTTATGTGTATAGAGATACACCCATACGTATATAGACAAACACACATGAAAACACACAGGTCTATGCACACCTATGTGGGAGGTACCCCCTACCCAGCATATGTGGAGGCACAAGAGGATGTCCCCAGTCCTGATCTCACTCCTGGCCTTATTTCTTTGAGGCAATGTCTCCCCTGAACCTGGACTAGACTGACCACCAGCAAGCCCCAGGGAACCTACCCCACCACATTGCTGGGGTTCCAGCATAATGCAGAGCCACACCCACATTTTTATATGGGTGCTAGAGATCTGAACTTGGGTCCTCAGGACGGAGCAGTAAGTGTTCTTACCAAAGACATCATCTTAAAACATATTCTTTATAGTAAAGAGTTACGGTTTTCTGTGCTATTTTCTGAAGTTATAACAAGAAAATTGCATATCATAATCAGTTCAGCCAATATATCAGCTGATGTTCTTAGATCCATTGGTTCACTCTCCATATCATGAAAGCCAGTCTGACTTTCTACCAGGCCCGGAGCAAACAAGACACTCACATAAAAAGCCTGGGTCACAATAATTTCCTCCTTAGTACTCTTTCAGAAATGAGTTAATATTTTGTTATGGTTATACGGTTGTGGTTAATATTTTGTGGGACTGAAACATAAAACAGAAATTTTCCAAATGGCAAAACATGGCTACAGAGAGACACTTGCATGTCAGTGGAAGTGAGAGGCCATTTCAACTTAACAGAATAAGGAAAGTTTGTGTTAAATTAAGCTTCTCCAACATTCTGGTATGTCTGGGTCTTCCTTTTTCCATACCACTGAAAAGGCAATTCGCCTTGAGTTTACCATCTCTACTTTCACCAAGTACTTAGGAATTCTATAGTCATTATTTGAAAACTCTCCATAAACCCTGTAACATTAGAAACTGAGTACACTGCAGACAGAAGCTATCCGGAAGTTAGGATTTGGGTTAGGAAAACATCGGCTGACATTCCTATGATTGTTCGAAGTATGTGGGAAATTCACAATGTAAAATAACTAATAATCTGTCAAAGGAGGAAACAAAGTATGAGTTTGCAGTTATACCCTTCCTTTTGAGGCTTTTATGAGTGATGATAAACTCCATGAAAATCAGAGACAGAAGTCACCACTGACAATTCCATAGTAGACTTCCTAAGACATTAAAACTAAATACTTGACTCTGCCTTGACATAAAGACATGTAATTATGTTTTTTAAGTGACCTTAAATTATGTCTCAACAAACTTAAGAAAAAAATCTAATATTTACTATACATATAAGGAAAAACTACAATACATATCATTTCACATGATAGGAAGATGGGGGGAGGGAACCTGTTGGTGCGGAAAAGTTATCTGTGAAATGAAGAATGAGTAATAGATGTTAACTGTCTTGTGTGGTAGTCCCTAGCAGATCCTCCAAGAAAAGGAGCAAGAAAATTTTCACAAACTTGAAATATCATCTCACCTAATTGATGGCTGGCTGATACAATATAATCCATTTAATCAATTTTCTCTCCAACAATTGTTGCAAAGCATTACAATCAGTTCTAAAACTGGTCAATTTTAGAGAGGTTTCCTGATAACAAGAAAACACCTTTCTTCTGGATGGGATCTAGAAATAGGGTTGTTGTTGTTGTTGTTTAATTTCCAATATAAGGGGAGAAGCTAGGTCTTATCTAAAGGTAGAACCAGAATGGAGATGGGATGAGGGTAAAATGGAGATTTGAATAATAGATGAAAGGCAGGGACAGTGTGGAGGTGGCATTTGAAGTCTGGCATCCCTGTGCAGCGTGATGGCTTTCATGTCTCACTTCTCACCCAAAGCAAGAGCTCATTTCAGAATTTCAAATAATAAAGCAAATAAAAGTATATATTATTTCAGCATGCTACTTTCAAGAACAACCTGATGTGTAATTATGTTTATAAAACTACCTTAATTTATGTCTCAACAGATTTTAAAAATAAATCTGATCTTTACTACCCATATGAGGAAAACCTATGGCAAAAATAAGGGGTATGCACATGTTGTTTGCAAAAGGGCTGATCAGACACTGAGATAACAACACAAGAATAACTAGCAATTTTGTGTTTTAGAGCCCTCGAATCCAACAATTTTACCCCCATAAATATACCCTACATAAATATTCCCATGTATTCTGTTCTACATTCTACCAGTAAAGGTTGGAGCTATCAACTCCCTAAATTAAAATACAAATTTCAATGGCACCCAAAGACGACAGGACTACCTTCAAACTTGAAAGACAATGACAGCAAACTTGCTTGTGAAGATGTCCTCAAACTCCGGGCTCATTAAAAAATGAGGTATTATTAAAAGATAAGTCACGGGTTGGGGAGAGAAATGCACTCGGCACTAGCAACTGGTGAAGACAATACAGATGTTAGAAACCACACAGGAAGCGTTGATTGCATGAGCAACAGATGAGAGAATTAAAGACAAATAAGAGTTATAGTATGAAATCTTCAAGCATGCAGAAACAAAGACAAGCAGCACAGGAACCAATAGCACAAAAGCATCCCTCTTGAGCGGCCAATCATATCTGGTAGCTATTTGAGATATTGAAAATAAACAGATAAAAATTATTTATGAGAGGTAATATTTTGTGTGTATGGTAAACTGCTAGGGGTGAGTACAACAGCACTGTCATATCAGCCAGAACCCAAAGTATCTAAAGAGAAACTGTTTGAAATATACCTTCCAGACATTCCAATGCCTAACAGCATAACACATCTACTCCGTGGCTGTCTTTTGTCACTGGAGGTCTTATCTAAAGGTAGAACCAGAATGGAGATGGGATGAGGGTAAAATGGAGTTATGGATCGACAGCATTTCTGTTGCTGATTCATCCGCACAGATACACATACGTCTACACGAAATGTTTGGGTCACATCTGTGGCTATCTGGATCACTTCCTCATAGCATTCACTAAGAACCTGATGATAGTAGACTATATGCTCCCAGAAGTAAAATTTCAATTAAAATAAAACACACTCTACTAGAGAATTCACATGTGCAACATATTGGGGGCTTCAGAAAATATCACTGAGTGTCAAATCCCACCCCAACCCTTCCTCTTAGGTCCCTCTCAAGGCTCTGATTAATTTTATTCTTTAGTCTGGGTACTACGCTGGGTTGTTCATCCTGATAAAAATGATACACAAAGGAATAAAAAGCATGAAAATCATATCAAACAAGAAATTAGCAGATATTCCAAGAAATGTGTTTCAGTTTAGCGAAATGTTTTCACTATTGATCGGAAGAAGGCTTGCTGGACTACATAAAATCAGTGACAGAGACCCAGAGGCATAAGAACGGAAGAGACTTTGTGTTTGGAGGAGAAATAGTAGAGATAAACATGAAGAGTTTGCAGGGTCCAGAAGGGGTGGAGACTCCTCAGATAGGTCCTAGATAGAAAAGAGAGTGGACTTCTGAGGCATTCACTCTAAATACCAAAGTACTAATGGTCCGCTCACGATAACCACAAACGGCATGAAGTTGTGTAACTTAAAGAACTTCCTGCAGGTGCACGGAAGGCAAGTAAGATGCCCTGTAATTCTCTTTTGTTTCTTTTTTTTATTTTGACTACACAGGTCTCTCTGTATAGTCCTGGCTGTCATAGGACTCACTTTGTAGACCAAGCTGGCCTTGAACTCATGAGATCTGCCTGCCTCTGACTCCTTGCAAACTGAGATTCATATTCAATAGGTTTTACCACCAAACCATGGTAGACCACCATATCCAGAAGGAAATATATCAGATTGGTAACCACTTGTTGCTGTAGTTAAATCCACAAGAAACTGTACCCCAACAATAAGTACCGACCATTGACGGTAGTTTGCCAATTACCTTCTCCCTCTTCAGTAACCCAAAGGTATTGGCTGTTTCCTATTAAGATTTATTTTGCAGGTACCATCTTAAGAATCAGATGAAAGGATGTATTTTTGCTAGAGATATTGATCATAACAGGATTATGTTTCTAACAAACACTGAAAGTCATTAAAAGTTGAGAAGTTGTCAAGTGGTCATAAACCCCAGTATGGCAGCTTTGACAAAATGCAGCCCTATTCTAGAGGCTCTAGGAAAGACTACTGAATCTAACTCAGGTCTGTTCCTTCTACCTGCAAAGGTGAGGTAAGAATTGTGTGAATCAATAAATAAAACTTTACAGTCCTATAAAACACAGGTGCAGAAGTCACAGGGGAAGGGAATAGCAGGTGGAGTAACTGGGGGTAGGCAAACCAACTTCCTGTCCAATCATTCACTGGGCTGAGCCCAGGCCTTCAATGGCAAAACTTCCTTTCCAGGAAAAGATTGAGAATGGCAACCACAAGACTGCCTCCAAAGACAGGCAGAGTTACAAGGGAAATCACGACAAGGACGCAGGCTCTGGGGCACAGCACGTGTTGTCCAAGTTTCAATGTTACCTGCAGGTGTCAGATTTCAAGGAGTCATGTTTTGTGATTGAGCCATAAAATGGACTCAAATCTCGCCATTTGCAGGAACATGGATGTATCAGAAAGACAGCACACAAAATGAAATGAGCCAGGAAGATAAAAAACAAATTCTGTAGGTTTTCATTCACATACCAAAGCTGATTTTGTGAAAATAGTATGTAGAGAACTGATCATTTGTGACCAGAAGAGAGGGGATGGAAGGAAGTCAGATATCACGGACCCAAACTCAGAGAGAAGTGAGCACCAGTGTGCTCTACCAGAATTCACAGCAATTTATTATGTATTTTATTTTCAAAAGGAAAAGAAAATCAAGAGTTACAAGATTGCCAATGTGTGTGTGTGTGCGCACACACACACACCCCACACAAAATATTTAAGGAAAAGGAAATGCTGGTTGCCCTAATCTGATTATTATAGGTTATATTCAGATTATCACACTGTACTCCATAAATATGTATAAAATACTTAAAGACACAAAAAAGGCACAAAATGCAATCCCTTTGCTTCTGTAGAAAAAAAGACTTTTATTTAGATGATATATTTGTTTAGTGAATATGCAGTTTGCTTCAATTTTCTGAAAATAAAACTCCCCTAATATTGGTAAGGAAAAACACACTGTGGAGAGATGGGACTGGGGGGAGAGAGAGAGAGAGAGAGGAAATATGAACAAAGTACAAAGACATACACACACGTGAGTGTATCACCTATACATGACATCATAATAAGACCCATTCATTTCTTTGCACAATAATCGAAAAATAGAAAAATTGTAAAACACAAACAATCCATAATTATCTTTCTTTGAGACAAGAGATTCTTAATGTTTGATTCCCTGATTGAGAACACTTTGACTCAGCTCTATGGTCAACTCCCCTCTCCACCTATTGGCAGCTTCAAGCAAATATAAGCAACCTCGAATGACAATATGCGCCACTTGGAATGTCATTTTATAATTACAATCTTTAAATGCATTAGAATTCACAAACAAAAGCACAGAAAGTCTCTGCGGATCTCAAAGGAGATTAATGAAAATATTTGGTCAGAATACAAATGAAGTGTAAAGCCAACAGCTATTTTTAAAAGACCCAAAATATTTCACACATATAGGAAGCACTGAATGAGCAAGAGGGGCCTTTTCATTTCAAAGCACACATATAGTCCCAGCAGGCAGAGAGATTAAGCGCTAATATTTAGCCTTGAATTTCCTTTGAACCTTGTCCATATCATATATCCTTGCTGTTTAGGAAATCCACCGCTTCTTTAGAAATATGCGTTTGCCAGCCATTTCGTTAATGACCTAAATAAATACAGTAATTTCGCAGCCGATGTTATTGGAACTTCTAAGCACAAATTCATAATCACTAAATAAGGCTATTTTCTCCTTTCTGTGCATAATTACTCGAATCCATAAGAATTCCTAAGCAGTATGAGTGATGGCAGAACATAACATGTGCTATTTATTAGTGCACTTCCTATTAACAGCAGTTAGTGGATTGCAAATTAGCTCCTCCATTCTTCTTTCATGCTCATTTCCATTAGGGTCTTGGACGTTTAGTTTCTTCTCTGCAAAGAAAGTGGTAGGCATTGCAGGAGAGCCACCTGCCTCTTCTAGAGGACATTCTTGAGAGACCCTAAGAGCAACGATGGAGGGGTAGAAGGTTCCAGAAAAGGTCACTTCTGCAGCCCAGATGCAAACGGTATCAGCAGCAACAGCAGGCCAAGGATGATACACAGTGACTACACAAAGGGGCTGTTGCATTTTGGATGCTGTCGTAAGAGTTTATTTAAAGTAACACATTAATTTTTCATACTAAAAATCAGGGTTCAGGTTTGGAAGATAGCTCAATCAGTAACCTGCTGTGTTGTGCAAGCATGAAGACCCGAGTTCAATCCCCAGGATTCATATCAAAACAGCAAAGTACATGTTTGTGATTACAGCATTAAGCAAGAGAGACAAGAGCAGTTGTGGGTTTGTTCCAAGCTGATGAGAGAACCTGCTTCAAAAAACAAGGTGGCTGAGCAAGGATACTAGAGGTCCTCTGGTCATGACAAACAGATGCATACTTGAACACATATGCACACAGGGTGTATTGTCTAATATACTCCTATTTTTCTCATTAAGAGACTAGAGACTAAGATTAAAAAACTCAACTTGTTGAAGGTCATTTTGATAGTAAGGCATCAAATCATGCCAGGGTCCAACTGCAAGCAAAGGCGACATTTCCAAACTCTCCTCAAATAGCTCAAAATAAGCACCTGAAGCAGAAGATCAAACTGGAGGGGAAAGCCAACTGCAGGAGCAAGCCAGAACTGCAGACTCAACAGCAGACACCACCGGCCTTCCAGCAAGTGCAGGGAGGGTCTCTGAAGAGAGATGTATTTTTGCACAAAGCAGGCCAATTTCCAGAGTTCCTTTTGGAAAGGTGAATTGCATGCTCCAAACACTTCCTCTGGGTGGAGAATGGCTTCTTCTTGGCCTGGGAACCTCCCTGACTTCTCAAGCACATGTGTTGGAAGTAAGTTGCTGGCACTAGTTACCCTGTACTCCCTCCTCCCTGCTTAGTCTTTGGCCAGGGGGAGGGAGGCTAGGACTGGTCTTAGCAGCTGAGATTCAGCTGTCTACTCTCCATGCATGCGCTAGGAATTCAGGCAGCCCTTGGGAGAAGTCATTTCCAAGCAAGGAATTGTCAGAAGAGCAAGGATATGTGTCTCTTTCACTTAGCATCTCTTTGTGTAATAAATATTTTTAACCCAGTTTATTTGAACATCTACAACCATGCATTTGCTACGCAGTAAAAGGCAATTATTTACTTGACTAGAAGCGGCAATTTAAGATGCAACTGTATTTAAAACACCAGCATATTGCTGAAGCAGGACAAGACAACAACACTTGGGCATGACTTCTGACAGAATTCAAAGCAAACATACAAAGATAAACAAAACAGCAACAGTGTCTGTCAAGCATCTGTCTGCAGAGAGGACTGAGAGGGACAGTACAAAAATATATCTGCACTTCCCCTTTCTCTACAAAGGCCACTCCAATGAAATTCAGCACTCCGTATCAGTTCACTGGCTTAAAGGAACTGAACATGTAAAGAGCTGCAAAGGTTCTCAAGATTCCCTGGGCATAATCCTCCAGCCTGTGTAGGAATGTCCTCTACAGTCCCTAGGAATGTTCTCTACAGTCCCAGGACAGGTGGCCACTGTGCATCTGCTTCAGTGTTTCCCACCATCCTCAACTTAAGAAAGGGCAGGGTTTCTGTCATCGCCATGGTGTTTCTCCAGAGTGGCTTGGGAATCAGTCACCCCACTCTTCCTGTGGAATGCCAAGGCAATTTGAGAAACAGATCTCCGCAAACTCCTCCCTCCTTCGTGGCTCATGCCCAGTGCATTCAAAAGCAGAAGAGGCTTTATTTAGCACAATGTGTGCACTCGGTTCTAACCAAAACCACAACCCAGGTCAGGAAGGTCACTTTGAATCAACTAAAAATAAAAAGGCACCATTTCTCTTAACTTTTCCTCACTCAGACTCATGTTTACTTCATGTTTCCCTTTGCGTCTTGACCTAGTGATCCTGATTTTAAAAGAAATGATTAATAAAGTTTAATAAGTCACTAAAAGAAAAACAGAAATGACAAAGGCTGGGCTTCTGATGTCTCATGAGCCATAACTGAGGAAAAGTGAAAGTAGGAACCATTCAGCTTATTAAAAAAGACAAAAGAGAATTCTGCCTGCAGCTCCCCAGCCCCTATATGATGTTAGGGAAAATACAAGCTCACAGAAAATCTCCACACTTTCTCCACCTCTTAGAATTCAGTTTCAGAAGTAGGTATGAAGTGTGGATTTTACAGGAGACAGAAACTGTCCACATGTCCTCCATCTGTTAGAACTAAGTTTCAGAACTAGACACAAAGTGTAGATTTTGCGTGAGCCAGCTCTCCATTTCCAGGTCTCTCCTCATATCCGGGACCTTCTAAGGTCAATTGACTTTCCAGACTCATGAATGATTGACGGAAGACAGCACTCCAGGGCCACATTCCCTGTAGTGTTTATTGTTCGGCTTACCTCTGTCATCCAATTTAATTTTCGTAACTTTTTACTTGTATGCACAAATGGAATTTCCTTAGAGCAAAAAAAATTTAAAGATAAAAGATATCATATGTCATTCATCTAATATTTTCTAAAGATGAATGGAAATCAGAGAGAAGAGGAATTGCTTTACCACTTAATATTAAAACCCTCATTGACTAGGGCAGATTAGTTCTTTTGCTGCCCTGTCCAGTGTACTAAAGTAATAACACCATTTCTAAGCTTTTACTGGATGCTGAAATGAGAAAGCAAATACTTCACAGAAAGATTAAATATGTTAAAAGAAAGACAGTATCCTAAGTGGTTTTGTTAAATCCCATATCACCGGCCTGGCACTGCAGGTGGTTCTTTCATTTAATACTTACAACCATTTGTTTAAAAGAAAAAAAAAAGTTGCTTCTTGATACTACCTAATTTACTATCCAGAAATAAATTTCCATCTTTTGGGCATCATATGAAATGTTAGAAATTCTTTGAATATAATAAGATAAATATTAATTTCACTTAAAACAAGAATACCGAATATCTCCTCAGCTTACTGCTCAGAACATTAAAACCCAAGATGGTAGGTCACATAGGTGGCTGAGTTGTCTAGCTGATTACAAAAAATATCCAGGGTGCTGATAACAGCATGAGGGGGATATGACAGGGACTACTCATATGCATATAATTTAGGCATATGATCTAGGAAAGTTTCTTCCAATCAAGGAATTCTGAAAGTGGTAGTTGCTTGTTTGGTTGTTTAGGTTTGTTATGTGTGCATATTTTCTGCTTGTTTGGATTTTGATTTTGTTGGTTTGGTTTTGGTAAAGTGTGTGTGTGTGTGTTTCCTTGTTTTCTTTAAACAGGGACACTTTTCTCATTTATGTTTTCTGCTCACAGGACTCAAAGTTTCCCAGTCTGATAGAAAACAGAGATAGGCAGTGCTAGCTATTCTGAGTGTCACCTTCCAAGCCTCCTTAGTGACAACCTGACTTCTGCAGGGACAAATTAAATTTGTGAAATTAAAAGGAACAAGAGATTTTGTTCTAATTATGTCGATTCTTACTCTGTCGAAAATTTGGAGGAAGCTTCCTCTATAAACACGACTTGTACTCCATGGCCAGGGTCACAAGATGATTGTCCCTATTAAACAAAGGTTTTACTTTTCATGTGTAACCATTAGCTTTTATTTTAATAAATACAAAAGAACTGTGCTCTTCTTTAAAAGTGGAAAGTGCCACAAGAAATGTACAGCATGGAAGAACACCCAGAGCACATGACCACACTTCTACCCTCAAAGTCCTAGGTGGAGGTGGCTCTTGATAATGTCTAATCGTCAAGTCCCCTTTTCTAGAGGGCAGACTAATGCAGTGGTTCTCAACATGCAGGTGGTGACTTCCCCACCCGTTTGGGCCAAAGGATCTTTTGGTAGGGGGTCACCTGAGACCCTTAGAAAATACAGATATTTACACACAATTCAAAACAGTAGCAAAATTATAGTTATAAAGTAGCAATAAGAATAACTTTTGCAACTGGGGGTCACCACAACATTAGAAACTGTATTAGTGGATCATGACATTGAGAACCATTGGACTAGGGGGATAAGCAATAGCACCCCATGTGTGGAGGAGCCTCTTGGAAAACAAAGGAAAGAAGCCAACTCTGAGCCTGCGGTAACCTCAGGTTCCTTAACCTCCAGGGCCCAGTAAAAGAAAGACATGCCCTATGCCCTGTTCATTCCCTCAGTCACAGTAATCTACACAAACCAGCACGTGCTTGTTAGCCTTTATGTCTAAGTAATCATTCAAATATATGGTGAAAATTTAATTCGGACAGATATGATATTTTAAAGGTAGGTTGTGTTAAATTTGTAAGGGTTGGAATTAGGTATTTGGGACTGGTAATATTTTTGCAAGTTATATTCAAATTTACTGCATTGAGTTGACAGCAGGTATTTCAGTTTAATAAGATATTTAAATTCTACTACAGTATTCATTATGGCCTGATATCAACAAGGCTAGAAAAATATGGGCAAAAAATTACAGTATGAGAAATATATGTGCATATATATGCATACCATGTGCAGAGTTAGCAACAGGATATGTGACTGATAGATATTATACTTAAGTATTCAAAAAGATTTCACTGAAAATACAGTACCGTAAAGGAAGAGTGCAGACCACCAGACACTGAAGTCAAGATGACTAAAATCTGAGGAGAGTACTAAATTGGAAAGGGATCAGGTCTTAACACAAAAACCAAAGAAAAAAATACAGCTGAGTAACAACCAACTCTCATGCATGCTAGGCTGAGTATCTGTGGGACAATGGTCTTGTACCCTGGAAAGATTTGTCACTTGTATTGGTTTAATAAAATGCTGTTTGGCCAGTATCCAGGCAGGAAGTAAAGGCTAGGCGACCAGAATAGGAGAATTCTGTGAAGAGGAAAGGCTCAGTCTGCAACTGTCACCCAGATACAGAGGAAACAAGATGAGAATGCCTCACTGATGAAAGGTACCAAGCCAGGTGACTAACACAGACAAGGATTGTGGGTTAATTTAAGATGCAAGAGTTAGCTAATAAGCCAAGCAATTTATAACTAAAGTAGACCTCTGTATGTTTCTTTGGGATTGAACAGTGGCAGAACCGAGCAGGACCAGCAGTGCTGTAATTAATACAGTTTCTGTGTCATTATTCAGGTCTGGGTAGCCAGGTAACGAATGAGCAATCTCTGCCTACAAGTTTTTCTGGACATAAAGGTTAGGTATAGTAGTTAGAGTTGTATTTCTAAGACTTACTAGAGTGAGGTAAAGTTTAGTTTTCAGAGGGCTACAAACAAGAATAGAGGTAAGATCTAATTAACATTTACAATAGTCTGGGAAAAGCTGGTGTTGAAGGGCTGAACAAATCATGATTTAAAACAAGATCTACTTTACAACAGCATAGATATCTCATCATTGTAAGATGCTGAGAAAAACACAGTAAAACTATTGAAGTGTAAGTATATACTTTTCATCTAAAGGAGTTTACATATTCATTCCATATTCAATATGGTGTCCTTCAGAATTAGTAAAAGAATAGGCTGTATGAATACACAAAACCTTGCATGAACAAGCACACACTCCTGTACACAGATTAAAACAATAGCACAGAATTCTTTAGCAATTTTACTCTTTGGACTAATGGCATAATGAGCTTCTTTATAATTTTGTAATTCCTTGCATGAAGTCTCTTACCCTCAATTAAAGATGCCATACCTTCTGAAGAAAGAACTTTTTAAAAAGTTAAATGAAAATGTTCACATCATTCAGTAGCTATTGACTAAGATGTACATATAATAGATATGTATTTATATACACATAATATAACAACAAATGTATGCATATATGTGAAAATTTCAGTCTTATACTATGTACACATGCTAATGTATAGAACAAAGTTGAATTTATTTAAGATTCACATTTACCACTTTTACAAAGTACTCCATTTTCTTCTTAGGAAAATGTTCATACTACCAAATGTGCAGGATTAAAGATATCTGCTATATACATATAGATAGTATGGGAGTTAAAAATGCAAGGATAAAATGAACCATTATAAAGGTCATACACAGGTGAACGAGAAAGTTAAATACAATTTTAAAAAACTTGTGGATTATGCAGTTCTTGAAACATCCTTATTCAAGGAGATTCTATTAATATCACAGCTCCAAAGAAAAGTTTGTGCAGTGTTTACACACAGAAAAAAATGTCAGGGTTACTAATAAAATTCAAAACACAGTAATGTTCTAATGGAAAGCAAGGGAGACATTTAATAATATTAGCAGGTGAACATCATTTCCGTATAAGAAAACTAATTTGCTGATATATCATCAGAGTTTATTTCTGAGCCAATCACTGTTACAAACTATGTGACTTCATGAACAAACACTTAACAATTAGAAAATAAATTCAGTCTTCCATATTAATTTGCTTAATTACAAGGAAACTTCTTTGATCATAAGAGTAACTGGTGGTTCCATCGCCCTTCTTTGCATTTCCCACCCCTAATAAAACCACAGTGAAATTGTAAGAGGGACCTATGTTTCCTGAAGAACCATCAACAGGACTCCTCAGTGAATCCTATCTACATGATGTCATCGTTTAGACCTAAAGTGTCCCCTTATAGACATGCATGTTTTAACATTTGGTCCCCATTAGGTAGCATTAGTTTCAGACACTGTGGAGAGTTTAGGAAGTGGACCTGTGCTAGAGAATGTAAATCTCTGGTGTGTGGGCTTTAAGTTCATACCCTGTCCCTTGTTTCCTGGACCAATAAAGCTCCTCCACATCCACCCAATCCACTCCCACCAGCCAGCATGCCTTCCCTGCAAAGATGGACTTCATCTTCAAACCATGAGCCAAAAAAATAAATCCCCCTCCTTTAAGTGGCTGCTTGTCAGGGAGAGAAAAGCAATGAATACAACTGTGTTAGAAAAGAAGACAGCGACATATTCACTTCCACTTCCAACCTCCAGACAGAGTCTGAACACTCCTTGTTCATATGCTCTCTCACACCTCACTGTTGACGGAATGTGCCAAATTCTTCCTCTTCATGCCCAGAGACAGAAGGAAACACAGAAAGGCAAAAAGTCACAGCACAAAGAGATTTGCCTGGTTTTCAATTAGGACTATTTTTTTTTTTTGAGACAGCATTTCTCTGTGTACACCTTGCTGTCCTGGAACTCACTCTGTAGACCGGGTTCACCTCAAACTCACAGAGATCTGCCTGCCTCTGCTTCCTGAGTGCTGGGATTAAAAGTTTGTACCACCATCACCAAGCCTCAATTAAGACGTTTGAAAAGAAAAGATGGATGCCAACATTCTTTAATATGCTGTATCTTAACAAAGTATATCTTTACTGAGTATAGAATGCATGACTTTTGTTTATTATGAAGTTATGCATGTGAAAAGCTATTTTTAACATAATGGTGCTATTTTTTAACATAATGGTAGTTAATTCAAATGCCCTCTACCCAAAAATTTAAATGGTTTAAATAAAAAGTTTCCTTTGAAAAAAAACACAGTTTGAACAAGAGACTACAGTCTTCATTAAAAACTTGTTTGTGTCATACACCATGTAAGACAAGTCATGTCTACTATGGCCGTGTCCTCAGCCATCCCTTCAGTTCCAAAA
Source organism: Ellobius talpinus (assembly GCA_001685095.1). Lineage (NCBI taxonomy): Eukaryota > Metazoa > Chordata > Mammalia > Rodentia > Cricetidae > Ellobius > Ellobius talpinus. Next base: position 16,101 of record LOJH01028186.1, read on the forward strand.
TACCCGTAAAACCAAGCAGTGAGATGGAACTGATTTGAAAAAATCACATCTCTACAAAGTTCTGAGGCATGAACAGGGTGTGTTTAATGGAGTAACTAGTGAAATGACCTTCTCCCTTCCAACATTCTCTTTACCCATGCCTGACTTTTAAGCCTATTCCAAAGCAATTCTGCACTATATTCTCCCACTTCGATTTGCAAAGCATTTTATCATTACTACCAAACCACAGCATACCTCCAACATACTGTCAATCCCTTAAGAGCTCTTTCCTCGTCCTCTGCTGAAAATCATGGAGAAAGTATGAAAGTAATGGAGGACTATGCAAATGACGACCAGTAAGCATCCAGGGGTCCCAGATGACCTGGAAGCGGGAGCACCAGAGCTGTTGGTTTCATAATCCTATTATAGGCCGCTCAAAGAACTCTGAGGAAAATAACTGAGTAGGGGCCATTATCTGAAGCATTGGGACTTGGTCTGAAGAGTGAATCTATTAGACCAAATTAAGACCAAGTGGAGTATGAAGAATAAAAGCAGGAATTGTGCTTTCAAATGATGGCAGAAGGAGACAGAGCATGGTGATCTTGGTATGGGTCCACTACACCTACAGCTGGGATTCCAAGGACAAAAATTGTTTGCGGGGAAATTTAAGTCTTCAACCCTTTCTCAGATTGAATTCCCAATGTCTGCAAAAATGATGAGACGAGTATCTGTTGTCCTTCATCCAAAAGAAAAAGACAATAATGAAAACTCAAACTGAGCATCCACATTGCCCACTATCAACCCTCTCCTGTGTGAAAACTAAAGATGAGGTTGGTGTAGTGAGGTTGGTGTGGTTGGTGGAATCCTTCAGTCAGTGTGCAGTGCAAAAGCTTAGTTAGCATAGTGCAGTGAATAATCACACGTTTATCTTCTCTTTGCAAACCATACATCTTTCATTGCTATATCACCTGATTAATCCCCCAAACCCTCCATTAGGCAAGTGAAACATGCACAAGTTCTGCTGCCCTCAGAGAGCCTGGAGTTCCCAGGGAGCAGCAAAGCAAAGAGAAAAATAACAGAGTAGGTCTGAGGCGCTTACAATTGAAAGTCAGCCTGACAGAACAGCAGAAAGTACTTTCCCATCTACTGTTTTCAGTCAAGAAGAACACACGGAAAGGAGAGCACAAGGACTAGCCCATCAAATACTTGGCCAACAGAAATGCAGGACAGTCAGACCCTAGAACATTTACCATGCAGAATGTGACAGGGACACGGTGCCTCCTGTGTCTTGCTTCTTAACTGGAAAATATCAGCAAATAATGACATCAAAGAGATGGCTACTCTGTGCATCCTTATCTTTGGGCAAATTAGTCCAATTCAACTAGCACATCTTTGAGAGAATTTCGTTGCTCAGGTAAACCACCCTGATGGCATTGCCTGCCTTGTGGGAAGATATATTTTAATTACTTTTCCTATTTGGTTAATACTAAATTGTCCACTTCATAAAGAATCTGTTGATTCTTCAAAGAAATGCGCATCAAACTTGATAGGAGTATCATTTTAAAATAATGATTGACTAGACTTTTCATATGCTAACAGGTAAAGAAAAGAAAACTGTCAAAAACATAGTGTTTCAAAAATTATAAAAATAAATAAACAAACTTTGAGGGGGGATAAAATCTCACGATGTGGAAGAAAACTTACATGATATAATTTCCAGGTTAAGAAGTTTGGAAAAGAA
>LOJH01028188.1:0-17820 GCA_001685095.1 Ellobius talpinus
TTTATTCATTGTTGCTCTTATTGTCTGTGCTACTGGGGTTCTACGTAGGAAGTTAGCTCATTCATTCATCAACTGTTTTTTTCAGTTTTTTAAAATGTGCCAGCTACTGTGACACATATAGGAGACACAAAGACAAGCTTTTGGCTAGAGTAGTAGCAAATGTATAAAATATTATTATATAAATATAGTGATAAGTATATGGATGTCAGGGATACTGAAGGGTTAAGGAGTTAATCTATGGATGTCAGAGAACATAGTTTTTAAAGCTGTTCTGAATTTTGAATGGAATCTTACACGCTTAAAATGAAGCAAGGGGAGTTTCAGTTAAACTTCAGGGAGGACTTTTACATATTAGCTTAAGAACTATAATGCTCCATTGAAAGAGGTAGGGTAGCTTTTAAGCTCTGGAGACTTTAAAGGTAAGAGGTAATCTTTCCAATGGCAAGAGACTACACCACGTGGTCGTGTAAACAAAAACATCTTGTGGCGCTGGTGTTTTTCTGATTAATTGAGGGCTGCTACAGCATGCCTGGATTTGCAGAATCAGGCTGCAGACATTATGGAAATCATGCAGAGTACCTAAAAGCAATCCAATAAAAATGTTCCTATTATCTTTATGCCTGGTTTCTATGAGAATCTGTGTTTGAGGAGAAATTAAGTGTGTTTGTCGTAAGCAGATGTTCATGTGCTTTCAGCTAAGTAATAATGGGAAACTGTAGAAGGAGGTGGTGCTGGGTAGGAGGCATTGGGACCGAGCAATATGGATGGTGCCAAGGCACTTTATAGAAGAAAAGGAGGATTGCTGCCTCCTGGTGAAATTCTTTTGAAAAATATGTGATTGTGTTAGAAAAACCGAGATAACAAATCTTAGAGAATGCATCAAAGCAGAGGCTTAGAGGGATAACTCACAGCTGAGGATCTTGAGTCTTTTTCAGAATATCTTGGTATCAAGGCTCATCTTGCTCCAGAGGGAGTGGATTTCCTAGACTTATTAAAGATCTGAGAGGCAACATACTGCAATGCTTAGGACTATAGAACCTGGAACAGACAGCCTGGATTTCAGTGTTTATTCTTATGGAACAATTGTGCCATCTTGGACAAGACTTTTTAACTGCTTGATTCTTATTTCTTTCATCTGTGAAATGGAGATAATGATCATATACCTGCATCTACTTGTAGGATTATTTGGGGATTAAATGAATGAATTCACACAGAAAACTACCATGAACATGATAGGTGTCATTTAGGGATAAGACCAGCCCTTTTCAGCTTTCAAAGTCCTTCCTCAGAACCTGGTGAAAAAAGCCAGGCTACTTAAATTAACCATATTTGACAAACGAGGCTATAAGATCCAAGAGGCTGAGTAGGTTGCTCCAGGTCATGCAGGGCCAAGACCTGAACCAAGCCTTCATGCCTCATCTAGCATTCTTTCCACTTGATCACACCTGTCATTTGGTCTACATTTCTCCTTAGTGCTTCCTTGGGAAATAAGAAAATACATGTGTTTGCCTATAATAATTTCCTGTCACTCAGCCAAATTTTCTCCCATTTCAGTAGCTTAAAACAGTGCATATTTACTATGTCAAAATTCCTCTGACTCTCCAGTCTATGAACAGATTAGCAGAACCTTACTCAAGATCTCATAGAGCTGAAGTCAAGGTGCCAGCGAGGTGGAGTTCTTATTTTCAGACTTGGTTAAGAGAAAGTCTGCTTCTAAGTTTCTTCAAATTCTTGGCAAAATGTAATTCATTGTGGCTGTATGATTCCTGGTGGCTTTCTTCTTCAAAAACTGTAATGGAGAGAGTTCAGGGGAGTCCTAACCCATCTTTTAGACTGCTCACCACTTTCGGCCAGGTCTTACTCAGAAAATCTCCCTTTGATTAATGAAAAACCAATTAGTACCTTAGTCACATGTTAAGATTCTTTTCACCTTTGCCCTTTTCTACAAGAGTGGCATCCCATAAACTCTGCATATAAGTTCACCTCTACTGGAGGAGAAGATATTATTACACAGGGGATGGGTCTGCCCATCACAAGTCTCTTTTATTCTTCTTCTTTTACAAACTGTGCCTTCTAATATAGCTTGAAGGTAGTCAGGTGATGATAACATTCAAACTCAAGACTTGCGCTGGTAAGAACAAATAATTCTGTGTTGAGGAAGACAGACAAAGGACATTACCAGTTGAATATATCTGTTGCAATAGTTTGTTTTCCTTTTTTCTATAGATGCACACTTACTTAGGATAGCTTATCCTTTGTTCCACCATTACATTTAAAAATAACTCTTCCAATACTTGGTATTCAGTAATGTAACAATTAAGATACGAGCAAACATATTAACACTTCTTTAGTCAAGGACATGATTTCTTGGATGGTTTTCCCATAATTAGGGTTAACGGATAAATGTCTGAAATTTCATAGTATTAAACCTCAAATATTCCTTTGCACCTCATCACTTATGAGTGCGGTCCATCACAGAATTCTGTGATAAAGTTGTCCCTCTTGCATTTCATCTGCTTGTAACTATTTGCATTTATTTGAAAATTTTATAATGTGGTAGTTATGAACACATATGCTGATTGACAAATAATAAATAAAGAACATTTGGCACAGACAGTATTATAGTGCTTGAAAAGCTGCTTTAAGAATGCCAAGACTGTGCTATGGTAGCTATTCCCTTTCTTTGTCTATTTGTAGGTTTTTCTCACTTACAGGTCCTTATCTGGTGTCCTGAAAGAGTGTAGTCTGCCAAATCATGGAGGAAGACAGAGGGAAATTATGCACAAACTAGGTTTAATTACACAATGAAAATAAAAGATGGGCTACCTAAATTCCCATGTATGATTTTAAGAAAAACTTTAGCCTTTAAGTCCTTTCCCAAGTACTAGCTGCTTCTCAGGAGACTAAAGGGACTTCTAGTGGATGCTGTATGAATTAAACAAGGGGATCTTGAAAATATTAAATTGTCATGGGTCTATTATAAATATAAATACACAGTAAATTAGTTTAAAGTTTTAATATATATATATATATATGTGTGTGTGTGTCACAGTGGTCCTACTAAAGCTATTGCTTACATAAAGCAAAGTGGGTCCTGTTGAATCATCCATGTATCTTTGTGCTTGAAATAGGCTTTTGCAATATATGAAAGAAAAATAATGAATGCTTCTAGGCTTGATGATAAAGTCTAGATGTTGTATGTATGAGCCAGGAACCTGGCTCATCTCTATCCATTGCTTAGGCTTTCATGCAATATATTTCAAACTAGCTTTTCATGACTACATATTTACTGACTATTGATTCATGCCTACGGATGGAATAGGTCCATATATAAATTTATTACTGCTTATAGAGTCAATAAAATATACTTTGCATATCCATGCAATACTATTTCACAAAGTGAGTAGATATTGCAACTATGAATGAAACATAAGTTCATTTATAAGTGTTTCTGAATTTATTTTAGCTTCTTTTTATGCATCTTTAAAACAACATATCAAAGAAAGATGACTATAGTGTATGTGTGTGTGAGAGAGAGAGAGAAAGAAAGAGAGAGGAGAATTCTTTATATGCTTCAAAGATAGGCAAATATTATAAAAGATAGGGATCCAGTGCTCTAAGCACCTGTTTTAGAAAGAAGTTTTGTCTTTGTCTATCACACCCTCTCAGCAACTTCAAAGAGACTGCATATAATTACCTTTTCCTTTCCTTTGGCGAATAAAGCATATTTCCCCTAGACGCTGATGTGAAAGGCATGATAGTGCTTCTAATAGTAACATTAATGCCCCCTTAAATAACACCTTTTATCTGATGCTTTCTTAATTCTATATGGTAGGATCGTATTGTATCTGGAAAGAGAAATGTCCTGCTCAGGAGTGTTGCAATTGAGGACAGAATTCTACTCCGACAATCATACCTTCTCCCTTTTAAGGCTCAAATGCCTATTTCAGTGATAGGGTAGGAATAAGAAATTTCTGATTTGGCCCTACAGTTTTTTAAATTAAAACAATTAAAATATAATTGTGTTTTCCCCTTTCCTTTCTTCTCTTCAGTCACTCGCAAGACAAGACCCCTAACTCCCTCTCAAATTCATGGTCTCTTTTTCAATTGTTACTGTTACACACACTTACACACAACACACACATACACACACAAACACACACACACATACATATGTACATATACTGTGGAGTCTGTTTAGAGTTGCTTGTCTGTAACTTCAGGGCTGACCACTTGGTAATAGATAACCAATTGAACGGAAAGAATACATCACCCACTCTCATCATTCCTTAGCTCCAAGTATTTCTTTGTCTGGCTATTAATCTCCTTCGTTGTTAGCATGTCTATTGGTTGTAGTTCTTCGGGTCTTGTTTTGGCAGTCATATTGCTGAGGTATTGTGGGACAGGCTTCCCTGACATTTCTAGGACACTCAATTTCACAGCAGATTTCCTGGCCTGCTGGCTCGTAAAAGTTTCTGCCCCCTCGTCTGCCGTGTCTCTTGAGCTTTAGATGAAGGAGTTGTGTTGTAGATGTATCCACTGGGGCTGGGAACCGCACAATTGTTCTCTACATTTTGAGCAATAGTCATGTTCTGTAATGGTCTCTGTCTGGTACAAAAAGAAATTCTTTGACAAAAGATGAGAGCTACACTTATCTATAGCCTTGAGAGAAGGCTATTTGGATGGCTTGCCAGGCTGTTGTGCATTGGAATATCTACATACAGCATGTTCTTCTGTATCCAGCATAGCTGAAGAAATAGGTTATAAATTGATTAACTTACAAAATACCATGCTTTAATTTTAAAACAGAAATTAGAATATCTTAAAAATACAAACAACACGAAAAGTATTACAAAAAATCCCTTTCCGCAAAGATTCAGGAAGCCTTTTAAAACTGGCACAAGACCATGAAGTCATCACTATGACCAAGCTGAAGACTACTGCATGTGATTTGACTATGCTGGGGCAATTATGTGAAGAAAGAAGGAAACACACTGCAGGTTTCATATATATACACCTCAGAAGTGGAGGCTTTTAATTTAAAAGAACTCAGACAGAGGCCATAAGAGGCAGGATTGAGAGCTCCCTGGGTACTTTTCATACTTTAACCTCTTGAGATGGGAAAAATATAGAAAAACCCCAAGATAAGGTTTGAATGTCTGTTCTGAAGTTCATGTTGACATTCAGTTGTTGCTGCTGCATGCTAGAAACAGGAGGTAAGATGTTTAAGAAGTGAATTAGTCACGAGGGCTGCACTCTCATGACTATATCAATGTCCTTGTTATTATTAAGAGAGTGGGCTAGTTATTGTGGGAATTGCTTTATCATCAAAGTACATTATTTCATGCACATGTTCTGTGTTCCTGCCCTCTTTCTGTCGCATGGTCTCTTTCCATTGTGCTGTGTAACAAGAAAGCCCCCTTCAGATGTGGTCCTTTGATCTTGGATTTCACAGCCCTTAGAATTGTAAGCTGAATAAGATGCTATTGTTTATAATTTACCTGACATGAGATATCCTGTTAGAGCAGAAAGAAATTTTCTAAAACAGAAGGGTTTCATTGGTAAGCAACAGTTGTCAACAACTTGTTTTAAAGTTTCCAAAGTATTAGAATAGTGCCCTTTATATAAAGGGTCTTCTGTTCTTCTTCTCCCCATAGCTTTAGTCTTTTCTTTTTCCAAATCTTAATACATATCATTCAACAAAGGCCACATACCTTCTCTACTATGTTACTCCAATCTCTATCAGAATTGAAATTAGGTCTCCTAAAGGTCGAGGGACAAAAACTGTTTAATTTAAATAGGCATTGAGAAATTTAGACCAAGAATGTACCACTTAAAGTAATTTGGTCCAGACAGAAAACACCTGTCCATGCTGTGAATCCAGATGGGGGAACATGGTAGTCTCAGGAGAGCCATAGAAGTACCCAACAATAAAGATAAAGAAGACCAATTATATCAGAAGCCAAATCTTCTGAAATAAATTGTCTGAGGAATCAAACTTTGAGAAAAGCTTAAGATCTACCTGGTTTGCTTTAAAATGTTTCGCCCCGTATACTTCAGAATCTCATTTCCACTTTTGTTATTTCCTCCATCTCTCTTGCTTGAATGGAAATAAAGGAGATACGTTTATTACATCAAATATATTAAATTTTCAGCCTCAGAAAGTAAATCCATTTCAAGTGTGTTTTCCCAAATGACGGTAGCTATTTGAGAGATGCACCAAGAGGAGGTTGCACCATCGGATAGAACTGGAGAATGAAAGAAGCGGAAGCAAGAAGCTGGGCCCAGGCTTTCTAAGCAATCAGAATTTTCAGTGGTGTGCTCTGTAGCCCAGTGAGATTTTAGAGTGCAAGCATTAATTCTGAGGGTGATCAGAGATCAGGTGCCTGTTGATTTAGAGAAAGAAACAAAGTGAAAGAGTTAAAGGGGATGGTAGTTCTTATTTGTTTGTCTTGAGTTTTGGCATTGTGCAATTTCTTGAGAACAGCAAGGACATTGAGATGAAAGATCACTTGCAATATCACTTCCTAACCAACTACTTTGTGTGTGTATTACATTCACTCAAAGTTTTAAACACAATGCTGATGCTCTTATATGTTTTCATTTCCATGTGTCACTATATTAATAAAGAGTTGTTTATTTAGCCCCTCATAGCAATTTCTATTGACTCCACAATATTTCTTAAAGCAGTTTGATAATAGTTTCACTAGTTTGTTAAGGCTAATTTAGGTTGTTTTTTTATGATTTTTGCCATTATAAATAATGTTGTGATGAACATCTTGTTGCGTATAGTTTATAAGCTTTCAAATTAGTTCCTCAGCATGAATTTCTGGCAGTGTGATTGCTGGGTGAAACAGTATAAACATTTGAATTTTTCTTGAAAAACACTGCCAACTGATTTTCAATAACATTGGAATAATTGGCTAATATCACCGTAATCTTGCCAAAAACTAGAAGGAATCTAAATTAGGTTGGTAAAAATGGCATTTCATTACACTTTTATGTTAACTTTTTCTCATTACTTCCACACTTAAACTTGTTTCTTACTTTCATGGTCTCCTATGTAAATTACCTCCTCCAGGCTCTCCATTTGCTGTTTAGCTATGAAGGCTTGCAATATTTTATTAAAAGTTGCCTATCCCCTCAGAGCTGTGGAGCTCCACAGAAGAGGGGGAGGAAAGGCTGTAGGAGTCAGAGGGGATGGAGGACACCATGAGAATATGGCCCACATAATCAAATAAGGGCTCACATGGGCTCACAGAAACTAACATGGCAAGTACAGGGCCTGCATGGGTCTTCATCTGTTCCTCTGCATATATATTATGGCTGTTAAATTGGTGCTTTTGTGGGGTTTCTAATAGTGGGTGTTGTCTCTGACTTTTGTGCCTGCACTTGGTACTCTTTTCCTCCTATTGTGTTGCCTTGTCTTACTGTGTTTTATTTTGTCCTGTTTGTTTGTTCTCTTGTAGGCCTGCTGTTTTATGAAGAGGAAACAGAGGGGGAATGGATCTGTTGGGTACGGGAGGTGTGTCTATGATAACTAGGAGGAGTGGGGGAGAAAATTGCGGCTGGGATGTATTGTATGATAGAAGAAAATATTTTCAATAATAGTTGACGAATTTGTCTATGACCATAGAACTGTGAAAATATTAGATTTCATTTAATATTTGAATAATTTGTATGATATAGGAGCTATTTCCCTGCTGTGTTTACAGAAAGGTTTCTATCATACTTGGACACTTTCTTAAATAGAAGGTAAAAGAAGTATGGCATGTTCAAGGTTTTGTTTTCAGTCATTGCCCAGGGGGTATTTTGATTATAGCTTTTGTATTTTGATGAATAGTTGCTTGACCCAATATTTAAAAAGAATATCCTGAAAACAAAAGCACACGAGCTTTTTAAATTTTTGAAGTCAGAGTTGAAATCAAATTCAAATCTGAGGCAGCACATGGTGGGTTTTCTTTGGTTTGAAATCTTTTGAATTGTGTATTCCTCCTTTTACTGACATAAGAGTGTTAATTTTGTGGGCCTTCCTTTGATGAACAATAAGAATGAATTTCAAGGGGCAGCAATATAGAAATCATGGTATTTCCCATGTAAAAACAAACTACAATTGCTATACAGCTAATCTTCCATGCTCTAAGCCAGCGAATGACCTTGAGTTGGACTCAAGAGGAATCATGCTAGATGATTGTCAAGTCTATTTTTCTTCCAGCAAATCCTGATAGAAACATCATCTTTGTAATTTTCATTGCATTTGTAAAAAATTCATGTTTTTGTCAGAACTTGGCCTATTTCCAGAAAGTAAGAAAACAAAACTTTCTAGCTGCAATGTGCTTGGTCGTGTCCGTAACACCCTTAGGAGTGTAGGTGCTAAGGGAGTTTACCAAAGTTTCTCATCCATTGTTGGTCCCTGCCATTCATCTCTTAGTTCTTAGCAGATATATTCTTCCCATTTTTACTGCTCTGCACTTTTTGAGCATAAGGAAAATAAATTAAGAAATATTTCTAAGGGGAGGAACTGCTGTTGTCAGATGATGAAAATAACTGTGTCAGGAGAGGGAATGGATGGATTTAAGAACAGTTCATCAGATAAACCCTAGCACTTGATAATTACCACTACAAAAACACTAGCATATTTTACTTCACTATCAAAAGTCTTTTAGAATATAATGAATATATATATGAAACAAATTTACCCTTTTTTGCATAGCCTACAGAACAACTGCAATTTCTACCTACATAGGCTGGTATATTCCATAAAATCTATATACTAAATGTTTGTTTTCCTGACACATTTATCTTATCATCATCTTTCCCAAATTTATATTTTAGTTACCTCTATTAAAATGATGAAATCCACCACCTTTTATGTTTTCTCTGGACTTAGATTTGTCTATCTAGTTTAGTCACCTCTACTGAGGTCTGTGCATGTATGTATGTACATATGTACATATGTACGTATGTATGTATGTATGTATGTATGCATGTATTATCTTTTTTGTTTTTCCTCAAATGTTTCAAGGCACTTTAAACTCACCTATTCTTAACTAAGTCCATAATATTCTGCAGATGCAAACCTTTTCCAGAGTTCACCATCTCATTCTAAGCAGTCTCAGGGCAAAGCAAAAACCATAATGACATCTCCAAGTTCTCCCATTCTCTGGCATTCTAGAGTTGTTTATCAAGTTTTACTAATTCTATTTCAGTACTATTCAAATATAGTAATTTAAAACCACTTTTAATGCCACTCTCCTAACCCATGTCCCTCTAATCTCTTACCTAGAATTTTGCTGAGGCTTCACAATACATTCTCACCCCCTATCTTTCCTTTTTTGAATTTAGACAGATTGGGTTCCTAAAACACAAATTTGAATATTTTTTGCTTAAAAATTTTTGGATACTTTATTATCTTTGGCATCATTTAAAGATCTGGTTTTTGTTCTATTTTGGCCTCACATTCTGTTAAACCCACATACATTGTCCCTGGATCAGTCACAATTACTTTATTTGCTCCAAGTCCACCTTCAAATCTTGCATTTTCATGTCTTATTTCTCTCCTGGACTAGCTGTCTGATACCAAAGTAGCTTTTAGCTCCAAGGTCATTTACTCTGCAAAACATTTTTTCTTAAATTTCTCCTAATCACTCTTTTGACTTCCATTTTTTACAAAGCTAGGGGTTTCCTCTTATTTTTATAGCAGGTTTGTATTAACTTGATTATAGCATACATCCCAAAGTACCAAATAATATTTTCTTTTTTCTTAATTACCTCTGTAAGCTCTCTCCCTGTCCCTCCTTGTTCTTTCTATCTGTCTCTGTCTTAGTCTCTCTGTCTGTTTGTGTGAGTGTATGCATGGGCTATGATGTACTTGCGAAGGCCAGAGGAAGAGGACAATGTGCAGGAGCCAAGTTTTTCCTTTCACCACGTGGGTCCTAAGGATTGAACTCAGGTTGTCAGTTTTGTGCACGAGCGTCTTATCCACAGAGCCATCTCACTGGCTCCACTGTTTTTTTTTGTTTTCCTACAGCAAGTGGGACATCTTTGATGGCAAAGGCTAGCATTCATGCTCTATCATCCCCAGTGTATAATGTGGCAGCTCCATACAGGTTAGTTGAATGGATGATGAATGAGTGAGTCATGGGCTTTATCCTTTCAGTCACTTTCCCCAGTTTCCTTAATTAATTAGAATTTCCATTGCCCCCTAGAGGGACTTAATCCCCAAGACCATGATTATTTTACATTTTTAATCCCCTTTCCTTTTAACAAGAAGACGTGAAACATTTAAATCTACAGATTTCACTATTTTGTACATGTAAGGCTTGGCTAACAGATTCCCAAAGTGTTTCATGATGACAGTTAACATATTTAGAGACCAAGAATTGGTGTGTTTTCTTCTGCACAGGCTAGTCATTGTGGTAGAATTCTTTTCTTTTGCTATAGAGTTTCAACTTCCTGGTTGCTATTAGATTACTTCTTAAGATTTTTTCAACCCTGTACTATTTTATTTTGTGCTGCTTCTTAAATATTTTTAATGCCTATGGGGGTCGTTTTTTAAAAGAAAACTTAATGAGCATGTTTTTTCTTGAATAAAATTTTGACACTTTTTCTTGATTTTTTTTCGTGTGTGTGTGTGTGTGTGTGTGTGTGTGTGTGTGTGTGTGTGCATGTGTCTGTATCTTGGTCTTTAGTTTTCATCTGTCATTTTCTTCACCAGGTCTTTTAACATTTTTATACTTTTCTTTCTGTGCCTTTGACCTGCTTCAAATCTGAGTTACTTACCTCCTTCTGAGAACTCTTCGCTCTGAAGTCACTTGTTTAAGGCTGCTAAGTATCATACTAACGGAACTAAAGCCTATTATTCTTATTCACTTTGGTCTTTCTTTGTGTGCCATCCTCCACACCCACGAATATGACTTTCTTGATGCATTTCTTCATTTTCTTCTTCGTGTAACTGTACACAGTTTCTTTTAAGTAATGGGAACTTATCACATTTCTTCTGATATCCAGCATGTTCCTCTGGTCATTACTTCTTGGTTCTTTTATTTCTTAATTAAGTTTTGAAGAAATGTACTTCTTCATCCTGTATTCTTTGGTTCTTCTGCATCAGTTGATCTCTTATTTAAAGCTCTTAAGATAAACTCTATTATTATGTTTTATGTAATACATAGTCATAACAAGTGACTGGGAAAAATAGATTATTTTGAAATGTGGAATTTTTTTGTTGAATATTTTGGAAATAAAAGCTTCACTTCACATCATTAAATAGAATAAACTCCACATTAACTCATAAATGCTAGAATATAATATATGTGAGGAATTATAAGCCTGTCTGAAAACAAAAGCAACAAATCAAAAGTCATATTATTTCATAAAGGAAATGTATAATTCTTCTTGCTTGCTTTTTGTTGACAACATTTAAGTAGTTTCTGGTGCTTTGGAATTCATGGAGTTTGATACTATTTTTCTTTTATTGAAAATAGCTTTTTTCATACATTATATTCTGGTTACAGTTTCCACAGGCCCACTTCCTCTCATTTCCTCCCCACTTCTGCTCCAATCTGGATCCACATTCCTTTTGACTCTTGTTAGAAAACAACAAAAATCTAAAAATAGCTAAAATAAAATAAAACAAAAACTAATAAGTTCTGTCTAGAAGGCCTTAATTCCTCCATTCCCTCTGGCTCTTACACTCCTTCTGCCTTATCTTCTACAGGGTTCCCTGAGACCTGTAAGGAAAGATTTGATGGAGACATCCTATTTAGGACTGAGTGTTCTAAGTCTCTTACTCTTGCAAATTGTTTGATTGTGGGTCTCTGTACTTGTTCCTCTGAGCTTCTGAGCAAGGCACTGACCTATGAGTATAGCAGAATGTCAATAGTTATTTTATTGTTATATACCATTAGCATAACAGTTGTATTTACTTTTCTCCTAGGTACCTGGCCAATCTAGTCTCAGGTTCTTGGCCACCCAAGCACTGTTGGGTATGGGCTACATCTCATGGAGTGTGCCTTAATATAATAAGATATTGTTTGGTTACTTCCACAGCCTTTCTGCCACTATTGCACCAGTGTATTGATAGTTTGTTGCTGAGTAGATATTTACCTTTCCTTTGTTAACATGAAGAGTACTTCCCAGTACCATGAAACTAGTTCATAGGGTTAACGGTTCTATGTAGTCACCCGCTCAGCATCTCTATGTTCAATGAGCTGTGTCGGTGTTGTCATCAGCAATAGGGTCTTGTCCTCATTTTGTAGAAAGCAACTAATAGTCTTGGCAACAGCTTGGGTTGTTTGTGAGTTCCAATGGGACCCCTTTGACCAACAACTTAATTAGATGTAGCCCATTCTTGGTACTGGGTTCTTCATTTGGTGATGAGAGACATCCAGTTGGAGCTCTGCCTTCCCTGTTATATGGCAATTTCATTTAGTTTAAATTAGGTTTCTTTGAAAAGAAATTAAGTGTCTTATTTTTTAGCTGTGGTTTTGTGTCCCCCAATTTCTTTTAATGATCTAGTAATCCCTTTACCCTTGACATATTCTCCAAGTCCAGCGTCTTTGCTGCTCTGAAGCTCATTTTTACTCAGCAAAATATCTAAATTCTATGAGTGTACTTTAACCAATTAAAGTACCAGTTGGAATGTATGTGACAAATTCTTTTCATAGCTAGTATCTGTGCATCACAAGAAAAGGATTTATTTGACCAAGATAGTTCTGTTTCTTTCATTTATTTCCTTTTGTCCCTCTGTCTTCTCCATTGCCCTTCTTAGGGTTTTCTTTCCTTTTATTCCCCTCCCCTTTCCTGCATTTTCTGTTTTACCTGGTTTTTCTCACCAACTATATCTACTTTACTTTCTTCACTTACTCATTTCCATTTTATCATTATTTTATGCCTATTTTCTTTTGATTTTTTAGTAACCTCATGTACTTCACTTGTTTATCAATTCTTTAGATTGATACTCTGGACACATTGATGCGCTATGGACTAACATAACCTTTGCTTTTTCTTTTGTGAAGGAAAAATTCATTTTTATGACTTGATCAGCACTTGCCTTTGGGCTTTGACAGTCATGGTGCTGATACATGTTCATTTTACTTTCTCCTATGACCCTTAGACCTTCTTGTGATTACATTTTACATTGGTGCATTTGATTATTCTTTCCTTTGTGAATCACATTACATTTATAAATGCTTTATTGAATCTTATTTTATTGATTTCTGTCCATTTAAAAATTTATCCTGCTCACACTCTACTTTATGCCTACTCTGGAATGTGCAGTAACACCTGAAAATTTTATTAGCATCCTTCTCTTCTACTCTCAATGTAGTAAATGAAAATATTGAATTGTATTGAACTCAAAGTAGACCCCCTAAGAGACGTACTTGACACCTCCACTCATTCCAGTATTGAACTGTTAGTAACTGTTCTTTGTATTCAATTTGGTTTTGTTAGTTTTATTTCTAGCACATTCACCTATGGCACTTTCACCTAACTCACCTTTTCAAAAAAAATTCTTGCTAACCTAAATTTCTGCTCACCTTTTTTTAAAAAATTATTCTGTAAACTTACCCTGTTAAATGAAGGATTAAGGTGTAGCTTCAAATGATTTATTTTTGATAAATACATGCTATCTATTACTCATATCTTATTTCTTCAGGCTCCAATTTGATCATATTAACAGCTTTACATGTCATGTTAGATGTTCATTGAGATGATACAGTAGTGAAGTTACTGATTTTTCTTTCTCTGGAATCCTATTTACTTCATATGCAATATTTCCATATTTTTGAAGGCCTATATTTCTAACAGGCTACCAAATGAGTTGTCTCTTGACATTCTCAATTCATTATTTAGTTAATCTCTCTTCAATCACCCTAGCCTTATTGTGTGTTAAAACCAAACAGCATCATCCATTCTTTTTACTGACATCTAAAATATTCAATTTGTTTGTTTTGTGTAGTTATTCTTTTAGTTTTGTTTTATATTTGATCTATATAGGGACATTATTTGAATAGAAATGGCCTCCATAGGCCCATAGAGAATGGCACTATTAGGAGGCATGTCCTTGGAGGAAGTGGGTCACAGGAGGTGGCCTTTGAGGTTTCAGATGCTGAAGCCAGGCCTGATGTCTCTTCCTGCTGCCTGTGGATCCAGATGAAGAACTATCAGTTACCTGTCCATTACCCTCTCTGTCTGAGTGTTGCATGCATTCTACCATAACAATAATGTACTAAACCTCTGAATTGTAAGCCAGCCTCAATTAAACATTTGAGTTACCCCAGTCATACTGATTCTTAACAGCATTAGAAACCCTAATACAGACAACTATTCTTTTCCAACTACCACACACACTGAAGGAAACTCTAAAAATCTTTTATATTGTACACAAAGATGCTTTGATAGCCTGGGTGAGTTTAAGGCACTTCTATCTGAGATATAAACATGTGAAGAAAAAATATTGACAGTTATGATTTCTTATAGGTAAAAGCAAAACATGGAAAATGATTAATGCACACTAAACATAAATACAAGCTGGAAAATTTATCTAAAGTTTGTAACAATGATATGCTGCTTCTTCTATGAGGTAGAAATGGGCAAAAGAGATAAACTTTTAAACACAAGAAAAGATGCTCATCTCAATAATCAGAGAATTTGAAGATGGTACTATTTTGATCTTTTTGACAGACATGAAATAATATTTAACAACATTTTACTGGTATGGTTCTGAGAAAAGGGACATTCTTTCTTTTTTATTATTGGTTTTTCAAGACAGAGTTTTTCTGTAGCTTTTGGAGCCTGTTTTGGAACTAGCTCTTGTAGACCAAGCTGGCTTTGAACTCACAGAGACCCGCCTGTCTCTGCTTTCTGAGTGCTGGGATTAAAGATATGTGTCACCAATGCCTGGCTATGGGACATACTTTCTTATTTAATTATCAGTTGAATGTAATTAATACAGTCCTCATGAAGACAGTAAATCAAACAAACAATGCATTGAACTTTTCACCTAGCAATATCTTTTCTATGAACTTATTCTATAAATACCCTCTCATGTATAATGGACTTGTATGACATATCACTTAGTGTGGTCATACTTGTAACACAAATACTTAGAAAAATCCACACCTCCCCTGACATTAAACAGGGTTCGCCCCCCCACAAATGGCTTTGAATACTTGCATTCAGAGGGTTAACCTGCCTAGGTTTCCTGAGAAGCTAGTGCTACATACATCTTGGGGCTTTGCACTGGATAAATCTGAAATTTACATTGGTTTTTAGGCTGGTGAAGGAAAATATTGACATAATAGGATGCCATGAAGTTAAAACATTTTCAAGGGTTGGAGTTGTATTTTAAAATCTAAACATTGATACAACTTATATAAAAGCTGTAAGTGGCAAAGAGTAATAAACTCTTGGTAGAAGAAAAATAAAAACACATTATTTCTATTAGCCTATAAAGGTGTAATTTTTTTGTTTTTCAAGACAGGGTTTCTCTGTGTAGCCTTGGCTGTCCTGAAACTCACTCTGTAGACTAAGCTGGCCTCAAATTCAGAGATCCACCTACCTCTGTCCCATGTGCTGGGATCAAAGATGTGTGCCACCACTGCCTGGCAAGGGATAGCAAACTTTTGAATAATAAATAACAAAAATTAAGAATAGTTCTTACCATTTGAGGACTTCTAAACTGAATCTAGAAAAACCAAAGTTAAGAGATTTTTACTTTTTAATATTTGAATGATATGTATTGACTGACTATTTAAAAGCTTAATTTATAATTATACTAGTCTGTAAATGAAAAGCCTAGAATACTCTGTTGATTCCTTTATAAATGAATGAGATTAACTGTGTTCAGATTCAAAAATAAACTCTGGACTTTTTATTTGAATGATTTACTGTAGGTCATGAGTTTGTGGCTTCCTACATTGTTAATTACCAAGCAAGTCAAGTTCAATTGGACTTAATTTTCTTGACAATAAAATAGGGAAAATTTCTTGACAGCTACTCTAATATGTTCAACGTATTTTGAAAAGATTAATCATTATTGATGATTTTAGAAACAACAAACATTTTGATGTTTTTAAATAACAGAATTCAGCAAATTAAATGTTATATTATTTAAATACAGTTCATAGCAAAAGAGCCTATTGTAGTTATTATTTATGTTTTCCTGAACTAAAAGAAAAATAAACTGAAATTCTAAGCAGGACTGAATAATGTAATGATTTACCTAGAATAAGCTCAAATTAGGTAGAGATAAGATTTGCTATTTTTAAATACCCAAAAGATTTAGCTGATTTTTTCCTTTGACATTGACAGACACTATAAAGTAAGAGAAAAGGGAAGATTCATTATTTCTGTAAAGGCACATAAGGAAGACATGTCAATTTGTTGTGAATGTTGGTGTGTTTGCATGTGAGGGCATGAATAAATGCAGCGATTTGTCTTCAATTAATTATAGCAGCCTTAATTCTCAACAAGAATGACTGAGAGGTTTATCTTGATATCCTACTTTTTTCAAGAAAAGATTGATGGTCATAATTCCAGTTACTATTTTCCTAGGGTTCAACATTGCCACTGCTTTATCTCCCATTAGCATAAACCAATCCTATTTTCTATAGGAGCAGTAGCAGTGAAGAGGACAAATCTTACTCTGTCCACATCTTTTCAGCCCATGAGCTGGTGAAATAGGGGAATACTGCCCAATTTCAGAGGTTTCTCACTGGAAGAAAAATGCAAAATTTCTTTTGGTGAAATTTGTTATAAAAATTTGCTCCATATTGCATGGAGAGGATATTCTAAATTGATATCATGCAAGTCCAGCACTGCACAGAAAGGCATGTGGGGTTCAGATTTGCTTGTTTCCACAAGGTGTCTTCCAGTTACATTGATTATATTACTAGATTATCTGATGATTAAGGCCATTAACAATACACTCTTGAGTAGTCAACATAACAGTGTTTAGTTGCCTTGCAGTAACAATTAGAGAATGAAGTAATTTACCATAATTAGGTACTATCAGAAAAAAAGTAGCCACATTAGGGGAAGTTAAAAAGACTTCATTTTATGGTTAGGGATGACTGTTAACAGAGCATTTTTTGAATTACAAAGAAAATTATTGCACTTTTAATTTGCTCATTATTGAAAACACAGAAACAACAAATGGCTCTTGTTCAGAGTTTGCCCTATGTTGCTGTCGGCAACTTTCTTAACCTTTCTCTGTTCCAGTTTCATCATCTAGAAGGCAATGATAATAGTAGATTCTGATGGGTAATTAATGTTTCTAATGTATGTTGAAATCCTGGGAAAGAAAGTATTCTTCAAATAAGAGTACAGAATTTACACAAAACATTCATTGCAATAGGCTTATTAAAATTCAAAGCTAAGCAAACCCTTCTATCCTTCAGCTTCTTTTTACTGAATAAGAACATTAATATATAAATTTTGCTTTTTTATTAGAAATGCTGGCCTAGGAAGGCAGAATTTCTTTTTTTTAACTTTTGGTTGGTTGGTTGAGATTTATTTTTTTTTTCACAGAGTTCTGATTATATTCACATTCCCTCTCCCAAGTCTTCCCAGATCTACTCTTTTTCCCTTCCCATGTAATATTTTGTCTTTTTTCTCCATCAAAGTTAATT
Source organism: Ellobius talpinus (assembly GCA_001685095.1). Taxonomy (NCBI): domain Eukaryota; kingdom Metazoa; phylum Chordata; class Mammalia; order Rodentia; family Cricetidae; genus Ellobius; species Ellobius talpinus. Next base: position 17,634 of record LOJH01028188.1, read on the forward strand.
TATTCTTTCTAAATATGCTTGGGTGCATGGCCTTCCACTAGAGATTGGCTAACTTATCTGGGGCTACACACTTAGAGAAAATCAACCTTCCGTTCACAGAAGCTAATGCTTTCCAATATCTCCTCAGCTAGAGAAGGGACTTTGTGTACAAATCCCCTCATTTATTTATTTATTTATTTATTTATTT
>LOJH01028189.1:0-17820 GCA_001685095.1 Ellobius talpinus
TAAAAAGTTGTATTTCTTTGTTCTGTGGGCAGAAACAATACAAGGATCCCCACTGCACCACTGCTTCTCCATACAGACTAAGAAGACTCGGAGAAGCAACTAAGCAATAATAAGGAATTAAGCATCCATATGAGAAAGCAGGAGATACAGTGTTTTTTCTCTCTTTACTAAAATCCTAAAAATGGCACCAGTGTTTTGATCAATTCAGTAAAACTGTATGTTATGAAAATGTATAAATCTATTGCATTTCTATAATACTTGTGATGCATAAAAGAAATAAAAGCAATCCCATTTATGAAATTATCAGAATAGTTTGGAGCAGATGAAACTAAAATTGGAGAATATATGAACACTGAAAATCACAAAATACACACGAGATAATTAATAAAGATAAATAAGTGAAGAGGCAGATCAAGTTCAGATACTGAAATTTTTCTCTTTTCCACAGTACCCTAAGCAAACAATATGCTCAATCAAATCCCTTTTGAGTTTCCCACATCATGATAGGAAGAAAAAAAACAGAATTCATAACATCTCAGGAAAGCAGAAGGGATCCCCACAGTCATTAATTTTCTGTCACTTCAGCAAAGTATCTGAAACAGTACAATATTTTGTTTATTTGGGTGGGGATATCATTTTGGCTCAGAGTTTCAGATGTTTTGATCCACAAGAAGTTTGTCCCCATTGCTCTTGGCCTGTCGCAAAAAAGACTGGCGTATGTGACAGAAACAGCCGCTCATCAGATGATATCTGAGACAGACGCTAAGGGGCTGGGTTCCTGTTCTTCAAGGAAATACCCTTATTGTCATCTTAGAGCTTTCAGACCCTCTTCTTCAATATCCCCTGATCCTTGGGTGGTAGGAAGTTTATGCCCCATATAGAGATGAGTGCTTATAATCACTTATCTTCAATCTTTGATCAGTTTTGAGTCTTCACATTGTTTTCAGCTGTGAAAAGAATCTTCCCTAACCTAAGCCAAGAGCATATCAGATTCTGGGTCAGCTCTGGCCTCCTACCAAAGGTGACAGTTTTATATAGATAGACACACAGAGAACTTGTTAGATAATAACAGATGCCGGGATTTTAACTGAAAGCCATCTACAAGCCGTTATACACCAACAGCAGCTCACTTTACTATTAAATTAATACAGTTTTATAACTAGACTGGAGAGGTGGCCCAGACACTAAGAACACCGGCTGCTCTTTCAGAGCATACAGGTTCAATTTCCATCAACCATGTCACAGGGAACAATCATGTTTGACTCCGTCTCTGAGGCACCTGATATCCTTTTCTGGGCTCTGCAGGCATTACACATGCACCTAGTGAACAGACATCCATGCAGGCAGAACAGTCATACCCATAAAATAAAAATAATAAATTATTTTCTTTTAAAAATTGGAATAAAGAACTACATGCATGTATAAACATACATATCTTTCTTTAAATGCATATGTGTGTATACATACATCATATATGATGTTCCATACATGAATTCTACATGGAAGTTCCCAGATAGAGAAGACTGGAGAAGATATTTTCTACCATCTATACCTATATATCTATATCAATAATTATACACTTATCTATATATACAATTATTGAGATACTATTTTCATAATGTTCTTAGAACCAATAAAATGGCAGGCTATTTACAAATTTATCCACATTCTTGCTCTTAAACTGTTTTCTTGTATAACACTGATATACTAATACAAATTTTTGAGAGTCTTCTCTTAAATTTTCTTAAAACTCATGATCCACAGTTTAATATTGGGTTACATAAATTAGAAATTAAATGCAACTATAAATTCCCCAAACTCACACTGTGCAATAAATATACCGTGATGTGCTGACGATTATGAATGTCTATTAAATCTACGGGGTAGAGACGCGATATATATTGCCTCTCATGTTGTGCCTCTCCCTCATGTTGAATTCAGTAGTTGCTTTCATCATTTGGAAATTGGCATGGCAGTTATATTTTCATCAAAGGCATCAGCAAACTCTGAGAGTGTGATTTACAATTTTGCTGATTATAGATTTAAGGGAGTGTGGAAGAAAATGTTAATAACGCAAAATAAATTTGAACCTGTCAAGAGCAGAGCCTTTTCATCATGAATAACACAAATAAATGAAGGAAATATGCATCTAGGATTTGAAATTTATTAATAAATTAGCAGAGAATTCACTCGTTTTCACTGACAAGTGAGCGAAATGGCCACATAACTCTCCCTTGTTTCCTTCTTGTGTTACTTATTACCATAGCCAAAGCTTCATATAAAATTGATACTGAAACTACTGTCTCTTGTCATTTGGTACTTTGGGTTGACTGCAAATATGAGCAAACACTGGATGTGTCATGTCAAAAAAATTGTCATCTATAATACCAATGACTAAGTGGAATTTAGAAAGCAATATTATTTATTAAACTATCATTTGTAATTTTTGTGTTAAGCATGGTTTAAAATTGTAAAGTTTACTTTACATACATAGAACAATTTCCTTGATCACTAGCCTATTTGCTTATATAAATGAAAAATTGTGAATGAGACTATTATTATCTTTATTTTGAAATATTATGGGAACAAATTGGGCTTATTTAACTAAGGGCTGAGTTGGAAAAAATGTAGAACAAAAAGGAAAATAAAAAAATACTTGCATTTTTGAGGGTATTTTATATACACAGTATTTTAAAAGTTTCATGTACTGTGAACAATGTCTCAAATTTCAATGGTACATCATGGCAATTCCCCATGTTTTAAAGTATTCCTTTAAAATGCCTTGAGTAATAATACCCTAATAAGCAATTATTTATTAATACTTTTCCTGATTCTAAATCTGTCTTGTCTAATAGACTGCTTTTTTAAATTTTAGTCATTCACCTTTTGTAAAATGAAGTAGGAAAACACTGGGAAACATTTATGATTCAGAGCATAACAATTTTCATTTGCTTTAAAGATTGAAATGTTCCATAATTTGTCTTATATTTTTGAAGATTATTTTAGTATTTTATATGTATGTGTGTTTGGGCTGCATATCTGTCTGTGCACCATGTGCTTGCCTGGTACCTGAGGAGGCCAGAGAAGATGATGGAATCCCTGGAACCAGAGTTGCAGATGTTTGTGAGTTGCCATGTGGGTGCTGGGAATTGAACTCAGGCTTGCAAGAAAATCATGTGCTTTTAACTGCTAAGCCATCTGTATAGCTCTATCAGGCACCATACTTGACTGATGTGGGATTCCCCTCTGCATATTACGAATATGTTTTATTACCATTGGTTATTTCAGAAGCTGTTTTAGCCCATGGCTTAGTAGAGTAAAGCCAGGTGGGAAATCGGAATAGAGATAGAAAGTAGGCAGAGTCAGAGAGACACCAGGTAAGTGCTGAAAGAGAAAGACACCAGCTGCCAGACAGAGACTTACTGGTAGGCCTCAGCCTCGTGGTGATACACAGATTAATAGAAATTGGTTGATTTAAGATGTAAGAGTTAGCTAGAAATATGACTAAGCTATTGGCTAAACAGTGTTGTAATTAATATAGTTTCTGTGTGATTATTCAGGTCTGAGCAGTCGGGAAACGAACAAGCAGTCTTTGCCTACACTTGATTGCTTTCCTCTACCCCTCTATTAGCTTCTGTGCCTTGTTTGATGTTTGAAACCTATTTAACTCTTAAATATATATTTATTTACTTTTTGAAAAATTAAGGATATAAACGATAAATTGTGTTCATACCTACCCTCCACTCCCCCTTTATCCCACCAAAATAACTCTCCAACATGCCTTCCTACTAAGTTCATGTATGTATTTACTTGTTTTACTCACTGAGTCAACTCAGTGCTTCTCATATATAGATAAGCATGTGCCTTTGTCCAGAGTACAGGAAAACTTCGAGGGACCATATCCTGAAGAAAAACTCCATCATAGAGCACTCATCAGTCCCCAATAGCTATTCAGCTATATGTGAGACCTCAAGAGCTCACCAACCCAATTTTAAATTTTGACCATTTCAGTCTTGCACAGGTTTTGTGAGGCTAACCAGAGCAGTTGTGGATTGATAAATGCAATCATCATGTCATGTCCAGAAAACAGCACTTGCTGCCATTCTTCTGCCTATTCTCCCTTTCTTCATCTGTGATAGTCCCTGAGCCTTGACGTGCGGGCATAATACAGATGCCCTATTTAGGGTTGAGCACTCATGGTCACTTATTTTCAGCATCCATTGCTGTCATAAAATGAGGCTTTGGATAAAGGGAGAGAATGGGACAGACTGTAAGAGCTAAAGTTGCATTCCTAGTTTGAATTACAATACAAATGCCTCTGATCTACAAAGCCCCTTGTCTACAGATGGATAGTTCCTGAGATGCTGGAGGCTCTTGTTTATGGGAGATAACAAAGCCACATGTTTTCACTCCCCTAAACAAGTTTGGTTGGTCAGTCTATTCCAGATGTGCTTGATTATACACAGGAAGAAATTATGTCAGGATTTCTCCCTTGCTCCTGTTTAGATGTAGGCAAGAGATACGGAGGCAGAAAGTCCATGAGGGTGTATGCTTGCTCCGGACTGGACCGTATGGGAAATGCAGTGAATTATGGGTTTTGTCTTCCTAAGACCCTGCAAAACATGACTCAGAGCCATTTCCTAGGAACCCAGGTATGGCCTTGCCCAGAAGCCAGCTGCCTGGCCAGTATTTAATTAAAACTTGCTTTAATTTTGCTTGAAACTGTGGCAGTGAGTGGTCTTATTCTCAACCCATGGAAATAACTTTTTCTGGAGATTCAGACCACTCACCCAAATTCTAAAGCTGGACTTTCATTCTGAAACTTCAGAGCTGAGGGGCCACTTCAGCAGGCATGTGCTTTGAGATGCTTTAAGGGTCTGAGGCTGCCTTTAATTTGCAGACTGTCAAAGTGAAATGCCATGCTGAGAAATGCAACAAACATCCATGGAGCCCTCTTGATGAGTTATAGTCTGTTTCTGTTTTGTCGGATCCGTACCTGGGACATGGAGGAGGTTCAATGAGACCAATTCTCATTTCTAGGCTCCTCCCTGCAATACATGACTTAGACCAATTCCAGGGCAAATAGTGAGCCTGCCTGCTTGGTTGTGATTGGTTGGGGAGTTTTGTCTATTTCAAATGGAACGTTGCTCTCTGTCCTGTTAGAAAATTGTGTCTGCCTGGTGCGTTGGAAACTTTTGTCTGTCTGTGTTTTGTAGTGTTCCTGTAAGTATTATTTAAACATGGACTGAACCTCTGAAACTGTAAGAAAGCCCCTCAACTAGATGTTTTCCTTGAAGAGTTGCTATGGTCATGGTGTCTCTTCACAGCAATAGTAATACAAACTAAAACACCATATAAGCATCACTGCTGAAACAATGTGGTCTAAATATTGTGAGCCATGGTCTTGCTGAAAGTTGATGTGGATCAGACCAGCTCATGTGATTGCTCCATCTCTTCAGCAGGGTCACTGAATCAGCTGCTTCTGATGAATGCCTCATTGCCTGGATTATGTCCTTGGCCTTGACTAGCATTCCAACTCTCTAGGCCCTGACAGTAATGTCCTAGTTTCAACAGGAAGTAGTTATGGAGAGAGATGTAACCCCTTGTCCCTCAACAGGCTAGAATGTTGTATCAAAAGGATGATCATGGCATATGGGACAAAAGAGTTACCTATATTATTTATTGGCATACCAGGAAAGGTAGCTATTAAAATCACATAGAGCAAGAGCTATCAACAAGTAGATTCATTAGCTGAAGTAGTTCTACAATATGATAGGGCACTCAACTTGCTCTATGTAAAACAGAAAGGATATTGTATAGCTTTAAGAGAAAAATGTTGTTTCTATACAAGCCACTCAGGAATCATCAGAAATACTCTGGCTGTTCCCCAAAATAATTGCAAAAAATGAGACCTGAAATAAAGTATAGCTAGTACCCATTCTCATTTCTAGGCTCTTCCCAAGAGTAAATCTAATGTCAGTCAGCACAGAGCCTTTGGCCCTTCTGCTTCTGTTAATTACTCTTGGCTCTTGTATCATTGATACCTTAACTAAATTATAATTCCTGCCTTAAGATGAAGGTTATTAGATCCCAATATAAACAAGCACCCATCACGGAGACAGGATTTGACTCAAGATACAACTCACGGGGGACATGTGAGAACCTAAGTTACATTTTAAGTTTTAACTACATTGTCTAAAAAACCAATGAAACAAAAATGCCTCTGATCTGCAAGCCCTTTGCCCTAGGACAGATAGTTCCTGAAATGCTGGAGGCTGTTGTTTATGGGAAGTAACAAGTCACATCTTTTTAGGCCCCTAAACAAGTTTGGTTGACCCATCTGTACCATATGTACTTGGTCACACGTGGGCAGGAAGTATGTTAGAATGTACACTTGCCCCTGTTTGGATTCAGGCAGGAGATATACAGGCAGGAAGAACATCAGGATGAATGCTTGCCCTGATGGAACCTCATGGAAAATGCAGTGACTTTTGGGGCCTTGTTAAGTCCCTGCAATACATGACTTAGACCCATTTCGTACAAACGTAGTTATGTACCTGGTCAGAGCCCATCTGCCTGGCCGGTATTTAATTAAAGCTTGCTTCAAATTTGGTTTTAAACTCTGATAGTCATCTTATTCTCAACTGGTGCGATTTCTAAGATCCTAGGTCAACTCTGGGCTTCTCCCAGAGATGCCATTTTCACAGAGTGAGACACAGGGAGAAGGCTAGATAATTATAGATGCTGATTGTCATGGTAAATCCACAATGTATAAGGATGAAGGACAGCATCCACAATGTATAAGGATGAAGGACAGCTGCCTACATCAGAAACCAGGAGGAATCAAGGATAGCCTTCCCCCAAGAGTTTTCACAGGGAGCAGACAAATATCTGTTGTTTGAAGCCACTTCTATTGATGAGACAGCTCTTAGAACTACACCCCATACCGCCCTCATTCTCATGCATGCGTGTATTCAATACACTTTATGAAATGCAGATGACATTCCAGGCACTATTCTTATTTCTTCTCGTTTCTTTCTTCTCTGCTAATCAATACAGCCCTGCAGGAGTGGAACTTTATCACTACATTCTCTGTTGCCTCCACAATTATACACACAGAAGAGCATGCTAATAAATAATCGTTGATTAAATGATTAAATGCCACTCTTGCTCTTTCTTAGTGAGGTTCTTTTAAAAGTCACTTGGATCTCTAGTGAAGAGTGATATTCAAAGAAATTTTGAGGGTTGTGAGGGAAGAGGGTGGGAAAACACAGTCTTTAACTGGCAATCACAGTTCTATCTAAACAGTAGAATATGTGCATTTTAAACAAACAGATCTTAGAGATTTCCCTCATTGCTCTCATCAACCATGCAAATAAAATGCTATTTCTCTTTGATTGTGCCTGAATGTTCTTCATTTCATCAAGGTAAAAACAGTCAAGTGGACTTTCAATGAACTTGAAGTAAATGTATGAGAAAGCCTGAGGAACAGTTCAGCAGAGTGGATAAAGTCAAGTCACACTTGGGTAGCTTAGATTTGCTCCTCCCAGTCCCGAGGACCAAACTTAAGAAAGCATCCAATCCCTCAAAATCTGTAGTCCCTCATTTTTAAAATGCTAACAATAATTATAAATTACATATGAAGCATGTGTGAAGTTGTGTTTCACGTTGTGTGTTGTATAAAGGTAGATGAGAGGCAGTTTTTTACTCATGTATCACTTTCATAATGATGAGAACAGGAAATAGAAGTTAGTTGGACAATAAGGTGAAGGACCACAAAAGTGAATGATTTCTTTCACTGGGTTAAAAACAGAAACTATCCTTACATCTTTTGGCAACCTCTTCCTTGCTTGGAGGTCATAGATGCCAGAAGGATATTCTATTGTTATTTTTCTTATTTTTTTCTCCTAAAGGAGTATGCCTTTTCTGGAAACCTTTCATAAGGACATTACAGAAGTAGCAAGGCACTTGGATACAGAAATGAGAAACAGACTAAGTGGCTGATTGCATGTCCAAGTTAGGGACAGTCAGTGATGCCTCACTCCTGATGACCCTTCTGTTTTACAGGCTCTCTGCCTTCTATCTGTACCTTAAACTCATATTACAAAATCTTCCTAAAACCTATTGTCTGTGATCTGTGAGTCTTTTAGAATTCTCAATACTGACTTAAGGCAAAGTTTCTGTTACTATGAACATCTGACTCACTAACTTCTGTGTTCAATAAACATTCAAGAGCTGAGAGCAGCTCCATGATTCTCAAAGACACCACCAGGATTTCCCATGTGATTAATACAAAGACTCATATAGCTAGCATTCATAATTACAAAATCTTAATGCTTGCTTTAGTTTACATGTGTTGATGTGGCAAAATATTGGACGCAGAGTGATTTATAGAGGAAAATATTTTCCATAGATGTAGAGGCTGGAAATTCAAAATCAAGGTGTCAGCCTCTGAAAAGTCTACCACGTTTCCATCTCATGGGGTAGAAGGAAGGAAAGCACATCAGAGCTGATGCATGTGTTCTGGTGACTGAGCAGTAAATGAATGGGAACCTACCTCCATAAGTGATTTTTACAAAGGTGAAAGTCCATTCGCTAAAACTAAATTCCCTGATGACTAACTGGCTGCCACAAGTCCCCAGTATTCAACATTGACCTATACAGAATGATGTTTGAACATATAAACTTCCTGTCACATTTGATCTCTAGACATATTCAGTTTTGTTTGTTTTTATTAACTCATGGCCCAGAAAGATGACTTTGCTGCAAATGTGTTTGTACTTATCTTGTAAGCCTTAAGATCTAAGTTTGATCTCCCTGAAACCATATAAAAGAGCCTGAATTGGTGCCAGGCACATGCCAAGTCATTGCTAACGATGAAAAGGAGAGATCCTTAAAGCTCTTCAGCCAAGCCAACCTAGCCTAATCAATGAGTTCTATGCCAACAGGTGAGCTATCTGAAAATGATGATGATGATGACAACGACAATGATAATATGATAATATGGACTCTGATAGAGGAACAATAGTCAGCATTGCTCCCTGGCCTCCAGATGGACACACACACACACACATACACACACACACACACACACAAAAGAATTTCTCACTAACTCAAAAGAGCAAAATATCTAATATCTTAAATTTAAGAGATATTGTTATATATAGAGAGAGTATTCATTACTATATATATATATATATATTGAATTTAAGAGCTATTGTGTATTCATTACCAGATCTATATATAACCACCACACAAAGGAAGACCAATATAAACATTGGTTTTTGTTTCCAGAAAAGCAGTTAGTCTAAGCATTCAAAGACCAGCCTTAGAAACAGTCTTAGATCCTGCTGCAGCAAGGGGTTGACCCTTTATATGTTTAGCCACGAAAATCTAGAATAGCACATTTTGAACACTATGTAGTACACAGTGAGTTATTTAAATACAGGTGAAGCATTTACTTTGCTTGAAAAACAGTTTCACCTCCTTAGATGGGATAAGCACACTGACAATTTGTTTATACTCTCTGTTGGCTCATGAATTTACACCTCCTATGCTACATTTTTCTTTTATCCACTTTTGATGCTGGGAATTGAACCCTGAACTTTGCACATGCTAGGTAAGTGTGCTATGCTACCATTGAGCAAACCCTCAGTGCATATTTCTTTTTGTATAGACTTTACTTTTTCTATAATTAACCTTCCCATCATAAGTATATGTCTGTTTTCAAAATTAATAGATATAACAAGCTCCTAGGAAAAAATGGGGATAATACTTTAGTCTAGCTATTACTACCCAGTACTTCCCCAAGTCTCAATTTCCTGTATGTTGGTTTTAAATTCTTTTCTTACCAGATTATTTTTTTACATTGATCACAGCAAGCTAATTTGCCCTCTTCCTGATTTTGTCCTGTGTGGTATTCCTGTAGAATAGATTCATCAGATGTCATTCAAAATTGAAAATCTAGAACTAGGTAAGAAAAGATGGGATGGCAGAAAGGCTGACTGTGTGGGAAGTTAGGGGAGGCAGGGTGACTATGGGAGAAATGCATCTTATAAAATTCTCAAAGAATCAATAAAATTGCTGTGGAAATAACATTGAGCAATTACCTTCTTTTGAAAAACATCTATTAAAGTGTTATCCATAAAAATACCACTGTGATTTAATGTTTCTCTCATTCTTGAATAATAGCTGAAGTTGAATTCATGACTAGAACACTTTGAAAATTATATTTCTTTAAAAATGATTGTGTATTATTCTTAGTTATGTGTATCTGTGTTTGAGTATGTCCATGTGAGTGCAGGCACTTGCAGAGACCAGAGATTGCAAAAAAACCTTGAGCTGGAATGGAAAAAAAATCATGAGCTGCCAAATTTGGATGGATGATCTGTGCTAAACACCAAACTCAGGTCCTCTGGGTGATCAGCGAATATACCTACCTACCCAACTAATACTGCAGACCATGAAACACCAACTTTGTAGCTGAGTGTGAGAGGTCAAATTCAAATTGATCATTTTATCCTAAGCAAGATTATTCTTTTCAATGCTTTTTTGGCATTTTATTTGTCTTTGATATTTGGCTATTTCTCTGCAATATACTCTGTTGTATATTTATTGTATTCTTTTAATTTATTGGAATTCTCTCAATTCAGAATACAGACCTTTAGACTAGTGGTTAGTAACACACAGTGATCATTTTAGTGATTACACATATTGCCTTCTTTCTATTCTCTACTTCTGAAGCTTTGAAGAACATAAGGAGGCTGCCGCCCCCCCTTCTTTTTTTTTGGCACTTCTGGCATCCTTTCCTAATCACAATATATTAGCCCTCTGATTTCCACTCAGTGGTATGCTTTTCAGTTTGGCTTCTGTATTTCTTCACTCTGCTTCTCAGCTTTTATGATTCAGTTTCATTAATGAGTGACTTGGTTTATCTTCTCCTATTTATTGATTTGCTGGCTCTTATACACAGATTCTTATTTAGTCCGCAGTCTTTTATCTTTAATAATGTAATATTTTGTTTATTCTTTGAGAATTTTGACCGTATCTTTTGATCACACTCACCACAGTCCTCCCAGATCCTTCACCCCTACCAGACCAACACCTTACTCTATGTTCCTCCTCCTTCTAGAGAGATCAGCTTGCAGCAGGTGCCCTCTGGCTCTTCCTATATTTCTGCCCCCTTTTCTGTGATGTTCGCTGGCCCTTTCATGCAGGGCTTATTGTAAATGTGTAAAACTGAAGGTAGCTACCCTGTAATCACTTGAGCGCTGCACTTTGGTCAGATGTGAGTATCTGTATTTATCTGTCTGCGGCAGAAAGGAGCTTCTTTGTATAAGGATAGGAAATATACTTACGTGTGAATACAGATTTGTACTCAGAAGTGTAAGGATAGGTATTTGGAGCTCAGTCAGAAATTATCCTGGGCTAGGAAAGTGGCAGTAGTAGGTGTTCCTGTAGCCTTCCTGTCACGGGGAACTTGCTAAGTTAACACGGCCAGGAATGAATTCCTTTTTACTGAGTGGGACTTATCTCCAATTAGGTAGCTTAAATCTCCAGCTATCCCTTAGAAGACAGCTTGACATGCTGGTCATTGGTGAGGGTCATAGTCATTAAAGCCGGGTAGAACTATTGATTGCTTTTCTCCATTGGCAGCTTTCACGGCTCCCTCAGTACTGTGAAAGCTATTCCTCTGGGAAGAGGCTCCCAGGTCAGATCCTTCCGGAACATCAGAAGTAAGGCTTGCTTGAGGCACCATGTAACTCAGACACCAGACCTGGAGGAACTAAATCCGTTTTGTAATCTGTGTTGTCAAGCTACATTTGTGTCCATGTTGAACTGATAGCAATTCCTTACATGTAACATGGAACACTGTCTACAATTATATATTTTTTTCTTTTGCTCTGTCAGCTGCTTTCATAAGCTTCCAGTCTGAATAAATCACATGTTATTGACTGTCTTATATGTAGAGGCTGAAGATGTCATAGAGCCTGAACTAATGTAGCTCCTAAGTCCTAACAAGCTCACATTATTGATTAAAGACTGAGGCTCACCAAAGTTCTGTGAATATCATACTACTGGGTTGCATACACTCCAACACATAAGTGTGGGTTTGCTCTCTTCTATTTTATACCCAGAGCCCATGTTAGAACCTATGAAATTTTTTATTTTGCTACTGATTAATATATATGTCTTACACTGAGTAACAGTACTAGGACTTGTATTTCCATATTTCAGTGCCATAATCTGAAGCAAGAACTGCATGGATGGGTAAATAATTGTTAACTGATTGACCACTAAATTAACAAATCAGTGCACTGTATTTGGAGTTGGGGGTTAGTGAATTAGGACTACAGACTTTTAATTTACTATATATGTTACTCACAAGTAAATTTTCATTTAAGGTTTATTTTCTCTGTTGGTAAGATTGCTAGATAAGAATCTATGTGCTAAACAGGGTTACTTTGTTTATAAATTACAAGGGTACACATAAGTGGGTATAATACAAAAGTTCAATTTATTATTGTGTAGTTTGTGAAGTAAATGGGTGCTACAAATATTTCCCAGACATAACTGCTCTATTCTATCTCTTGATATAAATGACCTCCTCATTTTACTCTTTTGTTCAAAAAATAATATCTACATTTAGATAGAAGTGCCAACAGCTCTAGGCTTATGTTCTTCCAATTTGCCAAGCTTAAACTTAACACTTCTTTTCACATGTAAGCAAACTGCAAGAACTTGCTACTCATTTGATACCACTTCCAATACTGGAATCATTTGCATAGACAGAGTCATATATGGTGGCTCTCACCTGTTACAGTCTTAACACTTGAATGGCCGAGGTGGGAGAATGTACTGTTTCCGGAAAAATAACAAGAAAAAGACTCCATTGTCCATACTGATCTAGTATTCAAACATATGTTTTATCCACAACTGGTTGAGTCTGAGGCTATGACACACTGAATATAAAGAAACAGCCATTTAAAATTGTGGTGCGCACCAAATGAAGAATTAGTAAAGACATTTCCTAGTGGCAGAAGTGCTGTGGTACTGTGGGAGTTGCAGTTGTCTCTGTAGAACTACAGAAACTCCAAACAATTTGTTCTGGTGGTAACAATAAATATGGGTTGTAGTTCTGACCATTTAATCAGAAGACTAACAGTTTTCAGTTTACACTTAGGTAGAATATTTTGTTGAGCCAATGAAAGATATTAGTGACTACAAGAAAATATCCCAAGGCTCTTAGGTTTCTAGAGATTTCTAGCCAAGTTCAATATACAAGGCTATCTTCACTTTCTTTGGGAGGAAAAACTGAAATTTCACATTGCATATAGAGCAAGCTGCTGTTTCATTGCTTTCCATATTACTCCGTATTTTATTCTTCACCAGGAGACTCAGGGGAGTGAGAAAATCTGAGGAACCAAGATCCTTGAACAAAAAGTACTACAAGTGATTGGGATATCAAACACTTGTATTTTCCTTAGGAGACGTATAGATAAATCAGATCTTTAAGGAATCATCTAATTAAATGGTGTTTACAAAAAATGCATGCGGTTTAGTTCTCTTAAATATTTCCTATTAACCGTACCCACTAATTGCAAAAGATACGCCATCATGAATTTCACAAGTAAATGGAAGGAGATTAAAAACATCCCAAGTGAGGTATCACAGAACCAGTAATACAAATATGCTATTTATTTGCTTATCTGTAAATATTAGCTATTAAGTCAATCAAAATCAAGCTATAGTCTGTAGGATCACAGAGGTTAAATATAGAATAAGGGACTAGGAGTACAGATATATAACATTAGAAAAGATAGACAGAATAAGTGGATGAATGGGAGAACTTGGTCAGGAAGACCAAGTAGAGCGGAAGAAGTAAAGGAGGTATGAGAGAAGAAATACAGGGTGAAACACTCAATATTAAGGTCCATTTGAGGCATAGTATGGAAACCTAACACAGTAGAAATATCCTAAAATATATCAATATATAGAAGTGATCTAAATGAAATTGCCAAATAATGAGGGAGACAAATTTCCATCTGGCTCTCTCATCAACAAATGAACCTTCCAGTACTAAGATATAGTTACATCTAATTGAATTGTTGATCAACAGGGTCCCATAATAATTCCCAAACAACCCAAACTGTTCCCAAGACTATAAGTTATTCTCCATGAACTGACAGTAAGTTCCCATTGTTTAAGATAACACCTACACAACTCATTGACATGGAAAAGTTGACCTGGTACCTGCATGAAGCTTTCACCTGTACATTATAGTGTATTTGGTACAAGAAGATCCTCTGCACGGTGCCAAAGGAGAAACATAAACACTAGTCCACCCACAAATTCTTAGAATGTAATGGTATTCTGCATGCGAGAAAGGCTAGGGCAATGGTGGTACAATGCTTGAGGCAGTAATATCTGATGTGACTTCAAACCCACTGCACAAGATTGAACCCATATCTGAGAGTGTTTGTGTAACCAAGAAGCTGAGACTAGATAGTCAGGAATCTAGGGTAAAACCAAATACTGCTACTCTAAAAACCAAAAGAAAGCCAAATCACAGTGATAAAATGATTGTTAATGACATCCTTCTGTACTCTTAGATCAATGCCTTGCTCAGCCATCACAAGATAAATTTCCTTCTGCGGCATCAGATCCAGGGTTCTATTTTAAGCTCCTATACTTCACGTAATTTGCTTATTTCCTGTCATATACATCATTATTATGAGTCCAAAATAGCCTGGGTCTTCAGCTGTCTCCCCTTAGCTCTAGACATTTCCTGCCACATGATCATCTGGTACCACGACAAAACCTGTATCACTTGTTGAATAGAAGGAAATCCATTTGATGTCATTCCTGGGACTGTCTGTGCTTAAGCTAGTGATTCTTCAAATGTGTTGTCACTGAGTCCACAATTAGCTGCGTAGCATAAATGTGAATGTTATCTACTATCAATATTTTTCATTTTTATTTAAAAATTATTAACCTTTTCAAAATTTGAGGAGGAGCACATGGATATAACAAAACGTGTATGGAGGCCTGTGGTGATCTGAATGAGAATAGCCTCTATAGGCTCATATCTTTGAATATTTTATCTCTAATTGAATGGAAGTGTTTGGGAAGGATTACCAGGTGTGGCCTTGTTTAAGGAGGTGTCCCTCACTGCTGAGTTCGAGCTTTCAAAAAGCTAGTGCCACACCCAGTGTGCTGTCTCTGTCTCCTGTTTGTGAATCAAGATGTGAGCCCTCAGCTGCCTGTTGTTATGTTGAGAGGATAAAATTTAGTTTTGGAAGACATTGTGTCTACTCTGTGGCTCTATATTGCTAGGTTTATATTAACCTACAATAGTGTGAACTTGATGAGACTATCCCCAACATTCCATTCCATGCCTATATTAATGCAGTTACTGGTTTCAATTTGAAAATTGGTAGTGATATAGAGTCTACCTTCTCTCATACCTTTCATGGTATTCCTGCCACTGAAAGAATCACAAGCAAAAAACCTCTCTACCTCCCCAACAGCTCTGAATGTCTAAAATGGAGAGTACTGGAAAATCTTGAAATGAGATCACACACTTCCGAGTCTATCTTTTGTCTTCTCATATCTATATTTTAGCTATTGAATAATTTTAGGAACAGGAATTTGTTAATTAAAAATTTAAAAATATTTTATATTTTTAATTACTTTTTATTTTCCCATAAATCGCCTTCTTATATCTCCTTTGGGCTGTGTTCAGCTCTTTCTAATATTTGTGTCTGAATCTTAAACCCTAGCACCAACACCTCTTTAATACTATGTAACCAACAAGACAGAGGAATATTTCTATCAACACTTGATCTTTGCCCCTCCCTTGGTGTGGACTCTTTGGAGGTGTCCAGTAGGCACACAAATAATTATAAGCTGAAGGCATGTGCATTTCAACAGACATCTAAGAAAACAGAATAACATCTTCTGAGGACTGAATGAATTTGCTGTGTGTGTCTCTCTCTAAAGTAGTCATGTTCCCAGAAGGGAGTCCAGGGATGGAACTCACATTGAACACCTGAGTGTTGTTTCTCTTTTTATTTTGTTTATTTATTACAGAGACACTGTGACCTCTACAGCATTGTCAAAAACATCCCCAATTCTCATTGGCTCCCTTCAGCCCTGTTTTCCCTTCCTAGAGATAGCTCTTTGTTCTTCCCCTGTTAGGCTTTTCTTCCCTCTCCCTCATTATAGAATTAGGCCAATAGCTTCCACTATTTAATAGCTCCTTCTTTTCTATTTACATAGGGTCGGAACAAATCTTATTACTCTAACTTCCATGTCAGTTTACCGCAAAGACACTGACTTTATGGAGCCAGATGGAGGTCCAACTTTGATCATTCCTGTCACTTCCTTGCCCTGCCGTTAGTCTAATGTCTGAACTTTGTTCTCAGCTCTTTCCCTAGTCCTCCTCATTCACTGTGACATTCCCACCGGTGTCCCAATCATCAGCTGACCTTGTAAACTAGCCTCAGGCTTCCTACACGTGTGTAGAAAAACCTCCTCTGCTTATCAGTCAAGAAAAGCACTTATTGTTCAGCGTCCTGCTCTGATCATTGCCATAGCTTTGAGGTTTTCATTACTGCCTTTCCTCAATACCCAGTTGCTTATCTCTTCCCCTGAAATATTAATGCTCTAAATGTAAATTCCTCAGTGCCTTGTAATTCTCTCCTTCTGGTGACATAAAGATTATTAGTCTAATCTTCATGTCTCATAACTCTTCGAGGTATGAAAAATGAAACATTTAAAAAATTCTGGTACATATCGGGAGGTCTAATGAGATGGTAGAGTAAGGAGAAGATGGTGGATAATGAGGTAGGCAAAATCTTTGCTTTTCATAAAATAAACAGAATACGGTTTACTCATCTTCATGGTTTCTCAGTCAGAAAAGGTGCCAAGGTATATTTATTAAACAAACAGTGGGTATCCTTTTTTCTACATAAACAGATATGGAATGAACTACAAAGAAAGTTCATATATATTGTTATTTTATTTTAAATACTAAATATTTTGCCAAATGGCTAAACCCGGTACTGCTATGCCATTTCAAAGTTAGAGTATTAATAAAGGAGAAACAGTCACTATCTGAAGAACCCTGATGAGCGCTTAGATATGAAATTGGCCAGGCAGACTTGCCTCGGGCTATCTTACCCATCTTAGACAGAACTCTGTAGAGGTGTGTTCACAGAATTCTACAGACTATATCACAGTTTTGTCTGGACTTGCCCTGAACAGCTTCGATAATAGAAAACCCCTCACTTCCCATCACAACTTGTTCCATTAACAACTCTGCATTTTTTTTGCCAACCAAATGAAAAAAAAGTATATATGTGTATATAGACTTTCTGAAAGTTACTATTTCACTGTGATTGATGCAATTAAGGCTAATCTTTAAAGACAGAGGTGATTTCTAGAATACTGAATGACAGAAAGGAAAGTATTTCTACTTCCAGTAGGAAATAAGACTGCAGAATAATTTGAACTCTAGATGTCCACACAATTTGTTTAGAAAGCCCTGAAGTCCAGGCTAGGACACAAGCTATCTGGACAGGTCAGTCAGGTTAGTGAAGAAACCACAGCCAAACATCCATTTTCAGCTAGCACATCCCCTCCAAGAGTTATGTTTGATTTGAGGGGGATGTTTGTTGTCTTACCTTTTGTTGTCTCCACATCAAATTCAAATGTTGGGACCATTTGGAGTCCTGGCCTCCAGCTGCTCTTCCGTTAAGAGACCTTTACTTTCCTTCTGATTTGAGTTACTAAAGGCTGTGTCAAAGTTGTTTACCA
>LOJH01028190.1:0-17820 GCA_001685095.1 Ellobius talpinus
CTCTAGTGGTTGGCTGCTTTGCTTTTCGGATCTTCAGCTTGAACCCCATTATCTATCTGTCTCTGGGTTTTTATTATTCGTGCTACATATTAGCTCCATCAAATGAATTAAATGGTAATCCATTATTTGTTACTAACTGAAGCACATTTTCAGTCTTTACCTAATATCATTTTTCTACCCCAGAATTTCATGCAGGCTACATTACACTTATTTGTCATGTTGAGTTTCGCAGACATTCTTTGGTTTTGATGGCCTTGACATTCTGGAGATTGGTCAAACATTTTATAAAATGACCCTCAACTGAAGTTCAGTGACTCCCCTACTCCCCAATGTGACTTGGGCTGTTGGGTTTTGAGGAGGAAACACAGAGATAGAATAGTCCTTACATTTCATAGAGCACATGCTTATCTACATTGCACAACTATTAATGCTGGCATCATAACTTGACTCAGGTGGTGCTTCCCAGGTTTCTCCACTGTGGACACAACTCCCTTGCTTCTTTAGAAGATGGTCCCTAGGAGTAGGCCTCTCTGAAGTCACAGGGGTTGTTACATTGCACCTTGTTGATGGGAAGCACCCAAGTCAATTACTTGCAATCTCCCTACCTACAATATTCGATTCTCTTCTAACTCATTTTTTAATCATTAGGAAATGAATGCATAGACATTTATTTTCTGTTTTGGTTTAATACAATATTACAGTAAATATGTTATTGCCTACACTGTCCTATGTTTGGCCACTGGGGAACTCTTGATGTCAGTTCCTATATCCCTTAGACATGTTATCGGTTGCTAAATGTGTGATATCTTGTTTATTTTTCCTCTCTGTGTTCTGTTCTCTCTTCTTCTTTTTGTACTTCCTTGCTTTCTTACATGATAAAATGTCCTAGGTTTATGTTACATATTCCAGTTCTGGTCCAAGAAACAGCGATTTCTACAAGGATTATTGGTGCCTTTTGCTGGCTAATATTATTAACACAGAAACCAACACATGTATTCTGGGTGTACCGATTACCACTGTGGTATAATTGTGAAGGGCCTAACATCTGACAGGACAAGCAAATACATATGTACATATGTACATATGCTAGCTCATTTACTTAACCAAATTATTAAGTATTTCTTCCCATCCATTTCCATCTCTAGGAAGCCAAATTCAAGTTTTCACTTTAATGCTTCCAGTCCAGTACTGCATGGATGTTTTAGCCATATTTGTTTGTAATCCCCCATTCTAGCAGAGGAATCTGGCTGCACTTTAAAAACTAGCACTGCAGAAAAATAATACACTAAACTACAGACAAGTATATTAAAAATAAAGCCTTCCAAAATGACAAGTTGAATTAAAACAAGAACATTTCAAGAAAGCAAGATAATAAGGAAAGACACCTCCACCCCCAGGCAATCAAAGAACTTCTAGTCCCACACTAATGCTAAACTAAAGTGGAGAGAGTTTTATTTGTACACTGGTAAACTCCAGTTTCATGATGGATTATTATGTATTTGGTTTATTATGACATGAGATGAAAAAGCCCACTGTTTCTAGTCAACACATTTTCTGTTTTTCACCTGTGGGCCTATTTGGTGCAGAGCTTTCTGGATAAACTGTTTGTTGCCCAACACTCTCTATATAGCTTTTCAACAGCCCACAGGCATCTCTATGCTCCTCTTCTGGGCAGCAAAGGCAACTGTGCATGGAGATAGCTGCAGAGCACAAGGAGCTCTGGAAACCCACATTTATTATTCCCTTTTGTAGACAGAGACCAAGGCTTTAAAAGCCCCATCTGTACTCATAAAAGGTACCAAAAGCCAAAACCCTCTTGCTACCTTTAATTAATATCACTACCTAGAATCAGCAGATCTCCTTGTACTCTGTCCCCATCCCTCCAGTGTGCCAGGCTTGGCCTCACTGTTGCAGTGCACTCAATTTCCCCAGGATGAAACCTCGGTCAGACAATGGCATCTGGTGACATGCATCCTAAACGCTGTCTTTCCTTTCCAGATTCACTTCCCACTCCCAATAGAGGAAAGTCGGGTGCTTTACTTTCACCCAAGTCCTCCTGTCAGGTCTGCTCCCTCGGGGCTAAGTACATACTTCTCTTTAGAGTTTAACAACTAACATTTTCTTTAAAAGGTGGGTTCCTTGAGGGCTCTACAGTCAAACAGGTGGATTAAATCTGACTTGCCACATACTTCCTGACTAATCTCACTCCTGGACATTTCATTTCCACATCTTCAAGGAGCTAAGATTGCATATCTTACAGCACCACCAGTACTAGAGAACATCAGAGGAAGCACACACAGCTCACTGCCTCCTGAACAAGGCTTCACCATTCTGTAGTCTTGATCAATGTAACAGAACTATTTAGGAGGCTCTAAGCAGGAACACAATAACTGGATATTCTTGAGTCAAAAAAAAAACCCACTCCTAAAAGACCCATTAGTTTTTCAGCATAAAACATCAAGGGACACACTCCAGGACTTGAATTCTTTCATCTCAAAATCATGCTCCCTACATGCCTTGCCTGCACTACAAGGCCTGAGTAAAGCCACACCTTATATTGTCAAGCCCATCTGCAGCTTCTGGCTATGAGAGAGTATACTGGCTACTTAGAAAGTGCTTCCTGTTCTCCTCACTAAGCAATGTACTCAGCTGCCCTTACCCAGAACCAATGGGAACAGCATCATCCTTAGATGAATGTCCCAATGTCATGTTTTGCTTTAAGCTATCTCCATTATTTTCCATTTCCCTCAGAAGAGAGGATAAAATTTAACAACTAACATTATCTTTAAAAGGTGGTAATAAGTTGTTTTTTGTTTGTTTTAAGTCCCCTCCCCCCAGATTCTGACTCTCAAGTTTTCAAGACAGCTCTTTCAGAAATGAATGAAAGGGAAGTTCTATGAAACTAGAAAACACAAGCCAATAGCTAAGTGTTCTTTGGCATGGGCCAAACACCCTGTGTCTGTACTTGTGAAGGATTTCTTTCATAAAGACGCTGTTCCTAATGTAATACAAAAAGAGAAGTCACCTTTTTTCTCCTAGATTTGGAAGTTACAATGTTATTCATTCACATATTAATGACTCAGATTCTTTTATGCCCTATCCTCAGCATCTATGGGAAGGCTCACCTACCTGAGTTAGGGCAAATTGCAAAGCTGACCACAGAATCATGACATTAGCTAATCTTTATAAGCATTAAAAGTCACAACTGCCCATGCACTTTAATACACTGGCTCAGTTAACTATATGCAGCAGGCTCTGACAATAGGTTGAGCAAATTAAATGGAAACCATATTCATCACCCTATGTAAACTCATGGGTCCTACCACTTTTAAAGTTAATTGCCAAAGCATATGTCTTCTTTTTTAGAGCGTGTCCTAGATTTAGAAAAATCAGCCATTTCGCTTACAGTGTAACCACCAAAATTATTTCACAAAGGATGATTTTTTTAAAAGACCCAAAATTTCAATGATTTCAAACCTACAAGCCCCAGATCTTCCAGTTGTTAACAGTCTATCACATCTGTGTTGTTACACATATACGAAATGCTCAACCATAGAAAGCAAGTTGCTGTCATTGTGCCTTTCTTAAAGATGAATTCATATGAAAAAAATCAAAAAATTGAACACTGCTACAGTAAGAATCCAGAGAACCTATTTGTATTTCTCCACTCATGCCAAAAGACAGTGTCTTTTTAAAATTAAAAAATATTTTTCCAAAATAATGATCTAAAGATTCTTCCAAGAAAAAGTATGACACGATTCACAAATCATTCCTTCATGAAGATAGTGTCTCTCTTCTCTACGGTCATAATCAACAGCATCTTTGCTTCTAATTTAGTCTTCAATAAAAATGCAGTGTCCATGGTTTGCCAAGAATCAGCTAACAAAAGCACTCTTTTCTTGATTAACGAAAACAATAAGCTAATTTATAGAAACTTGAACAAGTCTCTTGAACTCCTGGAAACCATCTAGCAAGGAAATGTACAGCAATCTGAAATTCCTATTCATCTGTTTACCATCTGCTCGCAAGCCGGCAGAAGAAGATCAATACAGTATTAACAAAGTGTGTACTTGACGCCAGCAACAAGCCCACTTTATTATAACAACTATTTGAATTGGACACACACACTGAATCTTAAGATTGTTCTTAGTTGTCAATATTCCATGTTATTTAAGCTTGAATACCACTCTAGCACAAAGAACACTGACCTCATCATTCAACATGGTCAGTTCTATGCTGTGTAAGACAACAAGGCTGCAAAGAAAGACAATTCATAGGTTTCCACTCACAACAAACACACAACATGACATTTCCCTGACAAAGAAATTAAAATACTATAGTACTACTGCTGAAAAAAATAAAGAACCCATTTAGCTACACCTATGCCTATCTGTGGAAGGCATATTTATGAATGTGCTAGTATTATTTCAAGCTAACTAAATTATGAAACTTTACTCTTTAATTCAACTTTTCTATTTTTCACAACGCACATACATAATATATAACTTTTAAAGTATTTTTTTAAGTTTGGTGTATTGCTGCAAATGTTCTTTAATATGTCAGTATGCCTTTCTTAAAAACTAGTCCATATAATTATCAGAGCCACACAACTTTCAAAATCAAGAAGTTGAATTCTGCTACAGTAGCAGAATCTGGAAATCTTATTCCTATTTCTCTAATCATGCCAAAAGATATTGTCTCTTTCAAGTTAAAAAATACTTTTTCAGCCAGGCAGTGATGCTACACACTTTTTAGCCCAGCACTTGGAAGGCAGAGGCCAGCCTGGCTTACAGAGTGAGTTATAGAATAGCCAGGGCTACAAAGAGAAACCCTGTCTTAAAAAAATCCTACTTTAATAACCTAGAGTCTTAAAAAAAAGCATATAATGAATATAATAAAATGGTCATAAAAAAGACTGAAATTTTTGATAAAATGCAAAACATACAGATAGAAACATTTCACTGTATGCTGTGGGAAAATGGTCTTGTATTGGTTTAATAAAATGCTGACTGGCCAGTAGACAGGCAGAAAGTATAGGGGGGCAACAAGAACGGGAGAATTTACCAAGCCACATGGCTAACAAGAATTATGGGCTAATTTAAGATATAAGAAAGAGCTAATAGGCCAACCAGTTTATAATTAATGTAGACCTCTGTGTTTCTTTAGGGCTGAACGGCTGTGGGACAGGGCAGGACATAAATCTCAGTCAACTATAAAAGAAAATAAATGCAATCCTAGGTTTATTTATGACCTACGATGGCTTAAGTGGTAGGTGATGAGCATTCCATTCTCTTGCCAACCAACCATATTGTCAAAAGGAAAAGGATGACACAATTTTAGGGTTGCAGAAGATCTCAACAAAGTCACTACAGTACTCCATGTCCCTTCCCTTTGGTGCCTGAATATGCAAAAGATAAAACCGACAAAATAAACATTCCATCCTTTTGATAGGCTATGATTTTACTATGAAATTAAGTTTTAACTGGGCTCTTCTCACTCTGAATTCTTTCCCTGAATTCCACAGTGATAACAACATTAATCAAATGTGCATTTCTTGAACTACTTAAGTTCTGGAGTCACTAAATGATACTGGCATGAACTCTGGGACAGTCTTATGCCAGGCCACCATCGTCCTGCACTTCATGTTTTCCAATTAAATGATGGGAATTATGTCTAAACTAAGTTAAGACCTTACTCATAGTCAAAGGCTGCATTTCAAAGTCCAAGACAACGCTAACAGTAAGGCAAAGCATACTATGTGACAAGTGGAGGAGTAAAAATAGAGGCCAATTTAGCTACAGTATTTTCCTCCCATACAGAAAATTTAATTTATACACATCCAGAGAGTGCTTTTAAAACTGAAGTAATAAAAGGTTGTTTTTTAAAGATCAGCTTTATTTACTTATTTATGTGTGTATGCATACTCCCAGTGGCCGTGGAATCCAGAAGAGGATGTCAGATCCTTGGAGCCAGAGCTACAGGTGTTTGCACTATTTTCAGGTTGTTACTTTAGTTCCACAGTTCAAACTCCAATCCACATGATTGCATAGCAAGGGCTCTTAAATGCTGACCCCTCTCTCGAGCCTCAACATAGGTTTTCAATACCATTTTATAAAAATACAACTGAAAGTGATTAAAGTATCCCTACAATATGTCCATCTCCACTTCTTCATGTTTGCTAAGCACCTATAAGGTTTTAGTCTTCCCACACAAACTCATGTTCTCTAAGGCATCAGCAGCAGTGGTACAGCATCAGAAGTACCTAGGGAGTTCATCTAAAGCACTCACCCCTTCTACTAACCGAGCTTCTAGGTATTTCTCAGACTTTTTCTTTTTAGTATTTTTTCTTTTATCAAAGATGTATTTGTTTGTTTGTTTAGTGTACGTATGTGTCTACATGAGTTAATATGCACTACATGTATACAGGTGCCTGTGGAGGTCGAAGGGCATTGGATACACTGGAATTGGAGTTACAGGAAGTTGTGAGCTGCCTGATATGGGTGGTGGGAATCAAATTCAGGTCCTCTACAAGACCAAGTGCTCTTAACCACTAAGCCACCTTCACCAGCCCCATCTCAGCTATCTTCTATGTGGCTTGAAGATGAGTGTCTACTAAAGGCAATACAGAGCATATGAGAACCTGAAGATGAAAAGCACTAACAGCCTTTGCCACAAGCAAATGAGTCATGGTCCATTACTGCTTTGAAATTTCTTCCATTAGCTGGGCAGGGCGGCTCATACCTTTAATCCCATCTGTCAGGAGGCAGAAGCAGGTGGATCTCTCTGAGTTCAAGGCCAGCCTGACTATAGAGCAAGTGCTGTATAATAGAAAGGCCTTGTCTCAAAGAAAAGAAATTTCTTCCATTTATTTTAAGGGATGTGACAGAACTATTTTTATTGCCTTTAGTTAAATATGTAACAGGCAATCCCCGATACATGGTTCATTAAAATGTTATGAGTCTCTATAGTTGCATCTTTCTTAACTAGATTCTATAAAGAACATATTTTTAACAAAAATATAGAACTACCATCTATCCAATGATGAATACACCTCATTAATATCACACTATACCCTGCTGCACAATAAGTTATTCTTAGTGGGCCATGGGTGTGTATGTGTGTATAAACACACACTCACACACATATAACCAATTACAATATGCATTAATTGAGGTCTAAATTTATTTTTAAAACTTTTTGAAGACTGGAGAGATGGGTCAGCAGTTAGATTGCAATTGTTGTTCTTGAAGAAGACCCAGGTTTGGTTCCTAGTACCCATATGGTGGCTCATAACCATCTGTAAGTCCAGTTTTAGGAATTTAGTGTCCTCTCCTGGCTTCCAAAAGCACCAGGCATGTACATGGTGCACAGACATACATACAGGCAAAACATTCTTACACATAAAATAAACATTTAAAGGAAAAAAAAGTTTTCCAAATGGTTGGATTGCACTAGACTGCAGCATCTGAGAACTGAATGAGTATCATTCAAGGCCCTGTTTCAAACAGAAAACAAAGGCCAGTCCTAGCATCATTACACTCATTTTCTTCTCAAACGTGTCATAAGGATAACCCCATTTAACCCTTACCAAAAGAAAGGCACTGGGGAGGACAGGGAATTATTCATCAATTATAATAGTACCTAAGATGTAGGTCCACAGGAAGGTACATAAAGAGGAGGTCAATACCTTACTGAGTGGCAGCAGAACAGTATGTGACTGACTGTAAGTACAAGAAGATATCTCACCTCTTTCCATAAGCAGTGAGTTATAACAGGACTTTGAAGTAATGTACTTCTATAAACATTTTCTCCTATATCACATGGTTATAGAGCAAGTTCCTAGACTGGGGATATGGGAAGGTGGTAAAATCTTTAGGAGGTGTGGCCTCATGAAAGCCCCTTAGGTCATTTAAGGGTGTGCTATTAAAGGAAATGTAAGGACCCAGTTGCCTCTCCTTCTTTCCCGACTCCTCCTTTCTTTTTTGATTCTTGTCCATGAAGTGAGTGGTTTTGTTCCATCACACACTGCTCCTGTCATAATCTGTTGATTCACTACAGGACCAAAGCAACAGAGTCAATTGATCATGTATTAGGATCTCTGAAAGAGTATGTTTGGTTGGTTGGTTGGTTGGTTTTGGTTAGTTATTTTATTTTTTCAAGACAGGGTTTCTCTGTGTAGCCCTGGATGTCCTGAAACTTACTCTGTAGACCAGGCTGATATCAAACTCAGAGATCTGCCAGCCTCTGCCTCCTGAATGCTGGGATTAAAGGCGTGTACCAACATACCCAGTTGAATGAGTTAAAGTAACATTTCCTCTTTATAAGTTGAGCGCTTCTGATATTTTCTTACAACAGAAAGCTAATTTGCACATGAACACATGGTACCAAGAAGTTTATTTTATTTTTCCCTCAACCATATTCCTTTATCCTTTCTACTAGTCCAAGAGACCATCTGTCTACTAATTCTTATGTAGCCCTGGCTGGCTTGGAACTCGCTACCTAGACCAAACTGGCCTGGAGCATTCTGCCTTCCTCTGTCCTGAATTCTGAGATTAAAGGAATGTGCCACCACGTTCCGTATTTTCCTTGTGACAAAATACTTAACAAAAACAGCTTAAGGAGGAAGGAAGAGTTTATTTGGCTCATGGTTTGAGGGTACACCTCTATTAGAAGGCAGAAAAGGCAGAAGCAATATGTGGTGGCTACATTGTTTAGTGTCCACTCAAGAAAAAGAATGAGATAAATGCCTTTCCATTCAGTCAGGACCCCAGAACTCAGGAGGCGGACGTCTGTGAATTCAAGGCAAGACTAATCACACAGCAACTTCCAGACCAGCCAGGACTATATAGTGAGATCTTGTCTGGGAAANAAAAAAAAAAGAGGCAGGAGGGAAGGAGGGGAAGAAGAGTAATCCAATCATATTTTAAAAATAATTTTCCAGGACCAATCATATAGCTCAGCAGTAAAGCATTTGCACGTACAAGACCAAAGGTAGGTTCAATACCCAGTACTGAAATAAAAATTATATATTTAATATTTTCAAAATTGCTCATCAATAAATATCTAATTTTTAAAGATCATACCAATTGATTCCATGCACCGAGGTTAACTATTTAAAATTTTCTCTTTCCTATGTGCACTAGCTTTCTTTCTGATCAGTTCCTTGTGTGTTTTCTTAGCAAAAAACAAAACAAAACAAAAAGAAAAAGAAAACAAACTAAAGAAAAATCTTGCTGCCTATCATGTTTGCTCTACCAACTCTAAGGGGAGAGAGAAAACAAAGTCACTACGCTACCCTCCCACAGCCCAGCTTGCTATCACTATGAAGATGACCAAAAAAAATTAACAGAAATGAAAGAGAACTAGCATGGACCATGAAACAATCCTCTAGATCAGCAGTTCTCAACCTGTGGGTCATGACCCCTTTGGGGGTCACATATCGGACTTCTTGCCTATCGGATATTTATATAACAATTCATAACAATAGCAAAATTACAATTATGAAGTAGCAACAAAATAATTTTATGGTTGGGGTCAACAACATGAGAGGCTGTATTAAAAGGTCAGAGTATTAGGAAGGCAGAGAACTATTGGTCTAGATGATTATTGCTGACTGTCAACTTAACAGGATCTGGAAAGATCTAGGAGACAAGCCTCCAGGCACACCTACAAGGGTTCATCTTGATTAGGCTCAATAGGATGGGAAGACCCATCCCAGCAATGGGCAGGACGTGGGTTGTGGACGCTGTGAGAAGAAGAAAGTGACTGAGCACAGCACTAGTCCTTCCTCCTCTCCTAACTGTTCATGTGTCCAGCTGCATCAAATTCCTGCCTCCATCATCTTCTTCCCATGAGGGAAGTACCTCAGAACTGTCAGCCAAAATGAACCCTTCTCCTTAAAGTTGATTTTGTCAGGAAATCTTGTTACAGCAGCAGGAAAGCAGGATGAAAGAAGCAGAAGCATGAAAGAGCCAGTTTCTACACATTTCTTACCTATTGCAGGAATCTGACTCTGAGGAGAAAAGAATATCAATACAACTGGAAGAATCATCCAGTCTCTCAGGCTCCGGCTGCACTGGCGAGTCCAGTTTGGACTGAGGAAAGTGGTTTGTTACTGAGACTGTATCTGAAAAGTTTACATTATCTTCTTGTCCTAACAAGGAAATAAAAGATTTTTTTAAAAAAATTAAAGACAATGTTAAAATGTATACCATCTATTTCTTTAACACTTAATATTATTATTTCTACTTTAAAAATAGAAGTAAAAGAACATTGATTCTAAAACTATAAAATAAATGATACTTTATTGCTAACTATCTTATTTGTGTTTTCCAGGATTAATTTATTTAAACGTAAAGTTTCCTTTAAAACCAGAGATAGGAATGCCTTGCCATTCTAATGAAGATCCTATTAGCAGATTACTAAGGAATAATTGCTATTTCAAAATCAAAGAACAGTGACAAATTAACAAAACAGACATAAGGGAATCATACTATTTGTCACATGACATGATATCAAACATCTGGACACTTTTCAAAACCCATTAAATAAACTATTCACTATAAAGAAAAGGAAAACAAATCAGACATAAGAATCCTGTCATTTGATCTGACATATCACATTTTTGTACATCCTTTGTCATATTTGTCATATTCTATTTTCAAAGTTTCTTTTTATAAAGATAAAGATACAGGGACACCTCATAGTGGTTTGAAGGACTATGAGACACAGTATAGCCAAATATCTAAAAATAAGAGAACAAAAATACTAGCTGTGCCAAACTGTCTGTTGCCTAGGACTCTCCCTTTTACAGTATGTGCCAACATTATGGGGATTTTCATCTGTGCTATCCTGACAATTCAGAAAATGAATAAGAAAATAAATGAATAAAAGCAGTTGTTAAGGTTTTGTTAGCAAAAAAAAATTTACTGAATAGGACAAATTCTTTAAAAAAGAAACTTCCCAAGTTCATATACTCAAGATTTTCAGAAATAACCCTCAATGTTTGTTATACAGAAGGACAGCATTCATCATCAATGTAAGTTCCTAATGCTACCCAAGTACCAATAAACTACTGCCACTGGGCCTTAACCAGTGACTTTCCAGAAGGCCAAGAACTTCCTCTTATAAAAAATACACCCTAAATCAGAAGGCTACACCTTCTGGTGACTGGCTATATTATAAAAAGACAAGAGAAATACAAAGCTTTTGCTTTTGGTCTGATTGTCCTCACTCTCTCAACAAGTTCATCTACTCTGTTGCTGAGGTATTCCTTAATTGGCATTAGGACCTACTTCTTCAGGATTCCAACATAGGCTGAAGACTAGTAGAACTAGTTGGACTAAACAACTACTGAATTCTTGGCCTTTATATCAGGAGACAGCCATTTTCAATTTAGCCAAACCACAGACTGTAAGCCACTCTTAAGAAATGCCCCCACCGTGCATGTGTGCCTGTGTGTGTTCTATCAGTTCTGTTTCTCTAAAGAACCTAATACAGATGGTCTCCACAAAAGGAAACACACACTTAGAAGATGGTTTCCACAACCAAGAAAACTATCCAGTACTGACAAGATGTGGAGAAATGAGAACTGGAATGCACTGCCAGTGAGAACGTAAAATGATGCAGCCATTATGCAGCACAACTTGTTGGTTCTTCAGAAGGTTAACCATGGCACTACCATATGAACCAGAAATTCCACTTAGACCTTAGACATTGTCTGATTAGCTTAACTATCAATTTGACACAGTCTAGATCCTTATGAAAGAAAGCCTCAGTTGAGAAATTCCCTACATTAGTTGGCCTGTGAGTATGTCTGTGGGAGGACTGTCTTGATTGTTAATTGATGTAAGAGGACCTAGTTCAACCTAGGTAGGCAGGCCTGAACTATGTAAGGAAGCTAGCTGAGTATAAACTAGTCTGAGAGGCAGGTAGCAAACAGTACTTTTCCATGGTTCCTGATGAACTTCTTTGACTGTGGAGCAAATCTCTTGGCTGGAAGTCATGTTTGGAACAGCAAGCAGACCTGCCTTCAAGTTCCTGGCCCTGACATCCCTCAATAATAGACTGTGACCTGGGTTCTAAGCTAAATAAACTCTTTCCTCCCCAAAGTTTCTTTTGGTCACAGCAACAGAAATGAAACTAGAACAGACATGTAATAAAAAGAACTGAAAGCAGGGTCTTGAACAGACATCTGAGAACTAAAGAAAACTTTACAAAAACATCATACATAATAGTTAAGAAGGCAAAAATAACTCAACAAATTAATAGATGAAATGCTGCATATGCATACTAAATAAAGAAAATTTAATATTTGAAACAATATTGACAGTCAATAAAAACATTATGCTTAGAAAAATAAGCCAACATAACAAGACAGATACTGTATAATTCTACTTGCATTAGATACCCAAAGCAAGCAAATCCATAAACAGACAAAACAGAGATGATCAGAACTATGTGGGAGAGCAGAGAGTGATGTGATGCACCACAGAGTTTGTACAAGGGATGCTAAAAGGGTTTGGGGTATAGATGGTTAAACAGTACTATGAAACCATTAAACAGCCATGAGTTGTGCACCTATGAATTACTAAAAATATGACAGGCGTTGGTAGCTCACACCTTTAATCCCAACACTCACGAGACAGAGGCAGGCAGATCTCTGTGAGTTCGAGGCCAGCCTGGTTGGTTAATAGAGCGAGTGCCAGGACTAGCTCCATTAGCTACTGAGAAACTGTCTTGACAGAAACAAAAAACAAAAAATGTATACATGTTGTGTGTATTTTGTCACAATTAAGAAAAGTAGCAAAGAATTTTTTGTGCCCCCTTTCCCATTATGATTCTGTTTTGCTCATGGCCTAAAGCCTTGGCAACAGAAATACATTAATCTCAAATTTGAAGCTGGATCAAAACTAAGTAATGCACTGAATGTGCTGGAATACCAGCTGCATTAGCTTTAAACTCTCCATCACAACACTTCAGCAAAGCAAACATCAGAGTTCCACAACAAAAATAATTCTCTTTGTTTTAGGATCTTCAGTAATAAATCTCACACCTAGAAAATATCCTCACACTTAAGACAATCACAGAGCTTGGGATGCTTCATAACTAAAAACAGGGAAAGTTCAGGGGCTGTCTCTATGGGACATTCTTCCATTGTTTCCAAAGCAAGCAATATGCTACCTTATAGTCTACAACTGCTACATTAAGCTTTCTAAAAAGTACTTCTCCCCCATTTCAAATGCTGAGTAGCCTTAGTAAATCACATTGGTTTTATATTCTTTTTACTTTAAAAAAGAGAGGACGAACAAGAAGGCTCAGTGGGTAAAGCACTTGCAACTCAGCCTGACAACCTGAGTTTGATCACTGAAACCCACATGGTGGAAGGACAAAACCAACTCCCACAAGTTGTCCTGTGATATTTTCACAGTGCACAAATGTATACACATGCATGTTAAAAAAAAAGTAATGAAATCCATTAGGCTTTTGTTTCAGTAAGTCTTACCCATGATGGCAGATGGCAGTTTCTCTGCAGATCCATCTCTTCTCATTATTGTAGCTTTTGACATTCTGCCAGTTTTCTTGTATCCTTTTTTGGCCTGATTCACTAGATGCTGGAATTCACTCTGATGCCTTTTACCTAAATTCAAAAGGACTGTGAATGGGTGAAACATCTATATGTGATACACTGAGAATCAGGCACAAAGCTGCTCCATATCATCATTAACAGAATCACCTGCACTGAATGCAGAAGCTACCATGAAGAAAACCACAGAGGGCTTAGGGGCAGCTGACAAATCTCTCTGTGTCTTTCTCCTCCCCAAAGCAAACAGGGATACATGATATAATTTGCTACTCTAGGTTTTTTTTCTTCCTCCCTAAGCCCTTAGTATGTAGAGACATCCCACAGAGTACAAAACACAGACTGATAACCGTTTCCTCCCTCCCTCCCACCTTACTTTCTCATTTTGTTTCAGTGAGACAGGGACTCAATTGATAGACTAGACAGACCTCAAACTCATAATCCTCCTTCCTCAATTTTCCAAATGCGAGGGTTTCAGGAATGTGTCACCACACCCAGTGATTGGCACTTTCAAAATAACATCCAAAAGATGGCTTTCTAATGTTCAAGATACACAAGACTACTAAGAATAAGCGGATTACATTAACTGGAACAGAGGAAAAGGCTCTAGAAAAGTAGTCTTACAATAAAGAATGTTTTCCTAACATTTGTTTCCCAGCAGAATCCTTTTAACATTTTACATTCTCAGATCACCAATGTCTCGTTTTAAGATACAACACCATCTTTACTATCACTTCAAAACATAATTTCATAACCCTGACATCAAGGTCCTCATTATGGAGATTAACAACACACTCCTAGAGAACCCTCGGTGTTAGAGTACAAAAATTAGGATACTTACTTTTGAGTCTGAGCCATAGTTCCAGCAGCTGTAGTTGTACCATACTTACTGGTAACCATGGATCAAAATAATATTGTCTGTAAATGCCCTCAAATTTTAGAAAACTAATACTATAATGGTAAAGACAAAATTTTGAGAATTTTCCACACACAGCCAATAATATGTACTTTTTAACACTTGGTTTCTTCTACATTTAGCACAATACAGAACAGTAGGGAGTGCATTGGAATGAAGGTCTATACAGACATGTCCAGAGCTACTTTTCTGGGATCCTAACCATTCAATCAATGGTCAAACTGCAAGTTACAGGTAACCATTTTCTATAGTCATAGAAAATAATTTTCTGTAGGCATATAAAATTTCCTCAGCCACAAAATTGGCTGGATTGACATCCCTACCCCACTATGGAACAAGCCAGGTCTGCTTCCATGTGCACATTCATTATCAGATTCTAACTCAAATATGACTGCTCTAATAATTCTCTTTTGTATATCTCAAAACCATCTTCCTAATCTGCAATCAGATTTTTAAAATTCTATTTTTATTTTTCAATATTTTAAATATTTATTCATCTTTAAGTATTTAAGTATTAAATGTTTACCTGGAAGTCTGTATGTCCACCACATGTGTACTCAAGGAGGTCAGAAGAGGGCATAAGATCTACTAGAACTAGAGTTACAGATGGTTTGAATTGCCATGTAGGTACTGGAAACCCAACCTGGGTCCTCTTCAAGACCAGTAATTGCTCTTAATTTTAAGTCATCTCTTCAGCCCCTAATAACTAGTTTTTAGGTCTCTAAAAAAAATCTAATGAGATAAACAACTTCATCTGTTTCTGAAAAGCTATCCTTCAGCATGGTAAACAGCAGAGTTATGAAGCGCATCAAGTAAAAAAGAAGCTGGATTCCTGCATTTGAACACTGGCAGAGAGAGCAAGCCATTGAGGAGATTGCTTCTAATTGTAATTCTAATATATATGTGTGCATACAAACTCCCAGTGAAACTAATCAGAAGGCTGTAAAGTATTGGGTAAGTTATAAAATAAAAGACTAAACTTTCAGCAAAAGAAATTACAAGATGGGCATAAAAATTACTGGAAAAAATTAGTTCTTTAGAAATGGATAAAATTCTATGAAAAGTGATTTTTCATATGAAAAAAATTTAAACATTAACATAGTAAAGTATGCCTTTAATCACAACACTAGGGAGACAGAGGCAGGTGGATTTCTGAGTTTGAGGCCAGCCTGGTCTACAAAGTGCCAGGCCAGTCAAGCCTACAAAAAAGAAATTAAGAAGCTAAAAAAAGATTACTAGAGAAAGCCATCTCTTTAGAAGCAGGTTAAGAGAGTCTACACAAAGAATACACAACAGATAATTTCTTTCATGCTCTATCTTATTCCATGCATGTAAAGAGAATCACCTCATCTACTTCCTCCCAGAATGCACAGGCAATACTACCGTCATCATTCTGGAGCTGCTATTAGGCAAGGGTAGTTTAGTTAGTCAAGTGTAGTGTGTTATCTTGGTTTCTCTTCCTGTGGCTGTGATAAATACTGACAAAAGCAACTTATAGAGAAAGGGCTTGTTCAGGACAGTCCAGGTGCCAGGAGCTTTGAACCAACTGGTCCCTTCTCATTCACAATTGGGAAACAAATGAATAGTGCTCAGTCCCTTTGAGACATTTATGAAATCTAGGATACATAGGGTTGAAGAGATGGCTCAGAGTTAAGAAAACAGGCTGCACTTCTAGAGGACCTGGGTTCAACTCCCACCAGTGACATAGTGGCTAGCCAGTCTGTGACTCCAGTTCCAAGGGATCGACACCCATTTCTGGTCTCTGATGGTACACATGGTGCACAGACACAGATGCAGGCAGAATACTCATACACATAAAAATAAATAAATCATTTAAAAAATTTAAATCTAGTATTCCAACCAGAAGCCACTCATAGTGGGCAGGTCTTCCCATCTCAACACAACTAACATATCCCCACAGGCATTCCCAGAGGTCCGTCTCCCAAGTGACTCCAGTTCTATCAAGATGACAACAGAAATCACCACAGCCATTTTCCTAGATTTTCCTTTTTTTCTAAGCCATCAGGAAACCTAAGATTGTTACCTGAGGTTTGCTCAAAAACCCTTGAAGTAATTAAATTAACAGTTAGAATATTTATAGAGTATCTTTTTCATGCTTGAATCTAGTTACTCCACAGCTAGGTTGGAAACAAAAACTAAAGAGCAACCACCACTCTGGCTCTGATTCAAGAAGTCCAAGACTGCTGCAGTGAAAATAAATTATGCCAACAGATTATGACTAATAAAACTGTTCCCACCCATCATTTCACTTATCTTAGGAGATCTGCTATTTGGCAAGGGGAACTCTAGAATCGAAAATATGAGTTTGAGTTATATATGTCCTGAATTTTCCTCTGAAGAATTTAAGTGGTTCTGGGGGCTGCAGATGTGGCTCAGCAGTTAACAGCACTGGATACTCTTCTAGAGGATCCAGGTTTAGCTACCAGAACCCACACAGTAGCTCACAACCATTCATAACTCCAGTTCCAGGAGATCCAACCCTTTCTTCTCATGTGGGTACCAGAGATACATGAGGTGCAGACATACATGCAGGCAAAACATGCAGACACATAAAATAACTTACCCTCAAAAAAAATTAAGTGGTTTGACTAGTTATGGGAGCTGATGAATAAGTTCATGTCTACCGACTCAAAATGACTATGGCTCATTTTCTACTCTTCATTCAAACCCCATCACAACCTCTTTATGGACCCTCTTTGTAGACAGAAAAATAATGAATTTATTTGAAGAGAAATTATCTTCTTCCAAGCACCACAAGTCCTTGTCTGTGTACACATGCTTATCTTCCAGTCATTATCATGAAACTGTTTGTGTTATAATTAAAGGCCAACCTCTAGCTTATACTCTCAACTTCACCACAAAAACCTCATATATAGCATCTTTTCAAAACCATTTGTCTTAGTTAGGGTTTCTATTGCTGTGAAGAGACACCATAACCATGGCAACTCTTATAAAGGAAAACATTTAATTGGGTGGCTTACAGTTCAGAGGTTGAGTCCATTATCATCACGGTGGGACATAGTGGTGGGCAGGCAGACATGGTGCTGGAGTGGTTCCTGAGAGTTCAACATCTTGCACAGTCAACAGGAAGTGGTATAAGACACTGGGCGTGACTTAAGCATATATGAGACCTCAAAGTCCACATCCACAGTGACACACTTCCTCCAACAAGGCAATACCTACTCTGTAGGAGGAGGAGCGGGCTGCGTCCTGCGCCTGGCTAGCTTAGCCCCCGAAATAATCACGCGGAAATTGTATTAATTAAATTACTGCCTGGCCATTAGCTCTAGCCTCTTATTGG
>LOJH01028192.1:0-16410 GCA_001685095.1 Ellobius talpinus
CGGAGTCCCGGCGATCCGCTCCCGGCTTCAGCGACCTACCCACCCTGGCCACCTTTCCACTTTCTTCTCCACTTTTCTTCCCCAAGACTAAGCCTCTCGCTTCTCTGGATGGCCTCACTTCTTCCCTCTTTCCTAGACTGCCGCCCCCTGTCTAGCCGCAGGACTTGCCCCTTCCCAGGACCCCACTGGACCCATCCACCCTCTTGGCTGCTGCCCTCTGCTCATCCCCATCCTCTCCACCAAGTCTGACCTCAGCTTAGGATCCCTCCCGGCTTCCGGGAGAGAGATTTCAAGGAGTAGGGAGAAGAAATGGGGACAGTGAGGGACCACGGTCGGCAATACCCGGACTGCCCCTTCCAGTGAGCGAGGGATCAAACTGCAGCCACCCGGACTGCACCGGACTTGAGGGCTTTCTTCTCCAAATAAAGAGGGACGAGCAGTCAGCGTTAACACAGCCGGGAGAAAGGTTCGCCAAAGCCTTTTCACCAGCTAGGGTCCGTGCAGCGTGCGCCCTTGGTATATGCGTGAGCCCCTGCTCTCCAGACCTTTCTCCAGCAAAAAGAGTGCACGGTGGGTGGCGTGCCCGGAGTCCTGCGGGGTATTGTCAGCCTTGAAGGGCTCTGAAAAAGCTGGGGCCTCTCGCCCAGGCATTCACCAGACAAAAGCGCCTTCCACGGGATTCTGGAAGCGCCATCCAGACGCCCTCCTGCTCTGCCCTGTGCCCTAACTTCTCAGGCTCGGTTTCTCACCCTGATTTAAGGACCTCTAGAGAACTGGCGTCCCAGCTTACTCTATTCTGAAAGTATCTAGTTAAACTTTGTTTTGTAGCTGGTTCTGGGGTGGCTGCCTCCCAGAATTTTAAAACAAAGTGAATTCGGCTTTAAGATGCACTTCGGATATACCACAAATAAGTATTCCCTGAATACAGCAGATTCTGGAGGTTTGGGGGACCACCCAGTCAATCACAACAATCTTTCACAAGCTCCCTCCAAGGGAGTCCTACCACCTTCTGCTTCCCCAGGACACATGTGGCTGTGTGAATGTCTCAGAGGCAGTGGTGTGGAAAGGTCTCCTCTTGCCAATGGTTCCAGAACACGGAACCAAGAGTGCAGGCTTCAGCCCCTCCAGAATGGTATGAAGTGCCTTCCATTTCCCACTAGGGAAGGAACAAGAATAGGAAGGAGACTGAGGTTAAATGGTGGGATGTGTGGAATGCCACCGTCAGGAAGATGAAGAAGGGGTTGGGGGACTTTGGAGCAGGCCGTGTAGTGAGGACCCCCACCTCCTGTCACAAAGGAAGAGCAGCAAAAATGTATCACCCCTTTCTTAGGAGGAGGACGAATTGTAAGACTCAAAAAGTTTCCAAAACTTACAAGACTCAGGAGGCACCTCTCTGTGACCACATCACCAGTAAGCAATTGTTGGGACAGAGGAGACAAAGTCATGGTTTTTAAAAATAATTTTTTTGAGATTATGTCTTTTCCCCCTTCTCTTTCCTCCCTCCAAACCCTTTCATATACCCTACCTTACTCTCTTTCAGATTCATGGCCTCCTTTATCATTAATTGTTGTTACGTGTGTCTCTGTCTGTGTGTGTACATGTATACATATATTCGTAAATACCCTGCTCATTCTGTATAGTTATTTTGTATGTATGTTTTCAGGGCTGACCATTTCATATCGGGTAACCAACTAGTGTGTTATTTCCTGGGGAAGGCAATTCTCCCAATCTTTTTTCTCCTTTTAAACTAAGGAATAGAAACTATGAGGACTGTAGGCCAGGTGTGGTGGTACACACCTTTAATCCCAGCACTCAGGAGGCAAAACCAGGCAGATCTTTGTGAGTTCAAGGCCTGCCTGGTCTACACAGCAAGCCAAGACAGACAAGGCTACATAGTGAAAACCGTCTCAAGAAACAAAGACAAACAAACCTACGGAGAATGGGAAGCAAACCTTGATATTAAAATTAATATTATAAGTTTTACTTGGTGACTTTTAAAATATATTACTATCTTTTAGCATTTTTGAGGTGTATAAAACAAAAAATGTAACTCCACAATAAAGGGATCCATTTAGCATTTAACATTGTTTGAAGGCAGAGATTAGAACACTCTTTAGAACCTTCCACTGACGGCTCTACGCAGAACTGCCATACTGTTGTGCCCTTTGTACGCTGCCCAAAGCCAGGAAAGGTGAGGTCCAGCAGCGTTCATTTCACTGTGCCCTTTTCCTGGGAACGTAGATTCTCCATAACCCAAAATAACTGGTATGCCTGATGAGGACAGGGGATGGAGTTCTATAGGTTAAAAAAAAAGTGTACAATCTAGGCAGTACGATAAAGGGGGGTATCAACTTGATATAAGCAGGTTGGAATCTAAGCTACTTTCCCCACTCCCTTACCATAGAGTAAACACTGGAGTCATAATATTGAGAAATGGAACAGTGATTCTTCCTATCACATAGCAAATTTCCTTGTGCAGATCTTCATGAAGTTGTTTTCCTTTGCCTTGAAGGCAATGTACGTTTAGCTCCATATCACCACTGAGTCCAAAATCCTCTGAGCAGACAAGAAGCCCCCCAAGACACCCCCAGATTCTAGAGTTCAGTGCTCATGGCCTGCACCCGAGTCTCTACCATTTTGCTATGTTCATCACTGTGACAAATACTGGTGAGAACAATTAAGAGAAGGAAGAACTTCCAGTCCACAATTCAGAGAAGGAAGAACTTCTGGTCCGTGGTTCCGGAGACTTCGGTCCACGGCAATCTGGCTCTATGGCTCCACGAGGCAGACTATTACAGTATCTAGTGGCTGTTCAGCAATGGCCGTCAAGAAACAGAAGACAGAGGGGAAGTGGGGAGATAAAGATTAATCCCCGGTGACCTACTTCTTCCAATCAGTCCCTACATCCTACTTCCTATCACCTTCTGATACCTCCATCAGAACATCAGTCAATGGATTAGCCCATGGATTTGCCCATGACCTAATCACTTCTCAGCGATTAGAGTTATCAGCTCGGGACCAAACCTTCCATACGTGAGCCTTTGGGGTATACCTCATACACAAGCCGTGCTCCCTGACGCTCAGCACAAAGAAGACCTCCTGCTGCAGAGATATTCTGTTTCAGTGGAGCATCCGTGGTACTGCCTTGGCATTGCATTGTTGCTGAACTGGAAATTCTCAGCGGTGGGGCCGTATCTTACCGTATTCTGTAGTCCTCAATGCAGTACCCAATGCAAAAATCGCTCTGACATGCCTGATGCATCAGGGAGTAGAATAGGGAGCTAGCATTTCCTCCAGAAGATCAGAAAGCTGTGAACCCCCTGAAGAATTTTTCTTGACAAAGTGCTCCTAACACATAAATATTTCTGTCTGATTTCTGGAGGCTAAGTTGAACAGTGCAGACACATTGCAGGATGGGGAATATGTTTGAACATATCTTCTGGGCTCTGAACTTGTCCTTGGACAGTTGAGCTTGTCACTCAGGGCAGGATATGAATATATTGCTTGTAAGCTATTACTGGAATAAACTGCAATTCTACAATTTCCTGGACATGTGAAGCTATTAATTCTCGTTCTGCTAAATTTTATGAACTCAAACACTCCTTAAAAGGTTCTTGACAACAAGAACTCTGGTTTACAACTACAAAGTGTTCTATTTAATTTTATTCGTTAGCTTTTTCATTGCCAGTAGAGACCCAGATGCACAGACTGAGGAAGTAGTACTACCCCATGCTGGGTGAAGACCTCCTCTGGTCTCTGTATAATTGTCAACAGAAAGAGCACCGCTAGAAACCCATTTACTCACTGCTCAGTTCAATATTCTCAATATATGATATATATGTACATTATACACACACACATTGCTGTTAAAGTGAGCATGGAAAACACTCTGGACAATCCACTTTTCTCCTGTATGGTAAATATCGAAGCAAATCAATGCAAAGGAGGAACCCTCATAATCTGAGCTTGGAGTGCCAGCTAGTCTACCCACTGTGGAACTCCGTACAGAGGTTTCTCAAAAAGCTAAAACTGGATCTACCATATTACCCAACTTTGGCACTCCTGGGCATTTCTCTGAAGAACTCCAAGTTAACACATCACAGAAAGATTAATTTTGGCCACTAGTGTCAGAGGTTTCAGTCTGTGGTCACTGACTGTTGTTTTTGGTCCCTCCGTGAGATAATACATCATGGTGACCACATGATGTGGAGCAAAGCTGCTCATTCCATATGGCCAGGAGGCAGAGAGAGAAAGGAAGAACTAGGGACCAAGTGTACCTTTCAGGACCACACCCCTAGTGATTTACTTCTGCAGTCTAGACCCTACATCTTAGTTTCTACCATTTCCAAATAATGCTTTCAAATTGTGGCTCCATTATGGACCTGTCAATCCATTGATTAGGGCAGAGCCCTTGGGGTCCAGTCATTTACAAAATGCCCCACCTCTGAGCATTGCACCAGTGAATTAAGCACACAAGTTCTAGGCACATTATCTAAACAATCACACTCCATCCATATCATTACTGTCTACACAGGTATCTTGCCCCAGCCTAAGAACATTTCCAACAGCTGCCATTTTTTACCAGATGTTTGAAAGAATTTGTAAAGAACAAGATTTTAAGTTACACTAAGTTTGCTCTGACCTCTGTTATGGCAGCAATGGCTACCACACACATGTGGTGCAAGTTTCTGTCCACCTTGAAGGGAGTGAGAAGGCCCGGCTTTCTCATCATCAGCTGTTACACCCCAGGTACAGCTCAGGCACTAGAAACATTAGTGGCGTCATCATTTGGGGATTACTTTTCCAAATTCTTGTTTTGCTTTCCATTAAGTGAAATGGACCCAGTTTTCAAAAGTGGGACTTTCATTTCAATAATCCATAGCTTGGTGAGGTTCCAAGCTCTGGAGGCTGAGAGATTGGTATAGGAGGGGACAGATTTCCAGAAGGTGAGAGGACATGGGGAGATGTGGCCAAGGAGAGGGGAGTCTAGTACCCTCCACCATATAAACCCCAGTACCTGCTCTGCAGTGACTTAGAGCATTGCCAGCCTTGGCATCGGGCTGTTCTTTGACATATAGCCGACAATACCAACAGCACTGGAAGTAACCTAAATGTGCACAGTAGGGATTAAATAAACCTTAGTCATCCTTCTGCCTAAAGATACGGCATAAAAATTATGGCAGAGTATGTTTCTAGGAAAATATTACAGGAGAAAACTGTCATTTCTGTTTTTTCTGTGCCCAAAGTTTCCTGGAAAAATCATGCTTGCTCACTGGCCACCCCGGTGTTGTCTACGCTATGAATGTGAAGTGGATGGGTGACAAGCCCTTAAGGGCGTCACATCTCCCAACCATGTGACAAGGCAGTCTCAGCACAAGACGCCAGTCAGAGTCAGATGCTAGCCTCAAGCTTTGTGGGACTGTTGGACATGTGGGTGGCTGCATGTGTTCACATGCGGGGGACTGTATATGTGCACACATGGGAACTGCATATGTGCACACATGGGGACTGTATATGTACACATGCGGGGACTGTGTATGTGCACATGCGGGGACTGCATATGTGCACACATGGGGGGACTGTGTATGTACACATGTGGGGGCTGAATACTTGCACATGTGTGTGCAGGTGTGCATACTTAAGTCTGGATCAGAGGATGATGTATAGCCCCCTCTTCTGTCACTCTCTGACTTACTCCTTTGAATCAGGGTCTCTTTTTAGACCTGGAACTCCTGGTTTTCGTCCAAGATGGCAGTTCTCAAGTTCCAGCCATTCTCTTGTCTCTTTCTCCACAACACTGGCATGACAGACACACTCAAGACGGTGCTCAGCACATTAGCAGGTGTCGGGATTCGAGTTTAGATCCTCATGGCTGCACAAGTGTTTTTAACCACTGAGCAATCTCTCCATCTGCTAGACTTAACTTTCTAAAAAACACACAACTTATTTTTCCTGAATGATTGCACCATTTCACATTCCCATTGGCTTTATCAAGGATACTGGGTTTTTTTTTTTTATCCCTGCCGACAGGCTTTAGTGGAAGTGGCTATAGACATGCCAGAGGCAATCCATTGCCATGTCCTGGGATCGTGAACTGTATTTCCCTATGAATACTCATTACTTCTATTTTCCAGGGGCAGAAGTGACCCTACAACTTAAGCAACTGGCTCTATTGTCCCACAGTTAGGTCCATCTATGCCAGAATTAGAATTTAGGAATTCCAGTTCAAATCCTCAAGCCTTGTAGGACCCAGTTTGTCAGAGGCAAGGTCTTTGAGGAATGAAAAGAATTGGCTGGTCCCAAACTTGGGACTGTCGGGAATGTTGGGCAATCTCCTGGGAATATGAGGGGTTGTCCTGTGATCTCAGAACACCAACAACACTGCTGAAGGCCCAGAAGCTGCAAGGATGCAGCACTTCCCCATTTCCTCCTTGTTGAGGACCTCAGAGGGATCTCTCCACAAAGGCCTCTGCTATTCTGCTTAGCTGATGCCTTCCTTGTTTGCTGAGCTTGACAGGAACGCCTTTCATTAAGTGAATCGCTGTGCTCTGTTTTGGACTTAGCTTGGTTTGATGAGCCTCTGGGGTTTTCCAAACCACCCACAGTTGCCCTGAGATTTCTGTAACTAAACTTTAGGAAATATGTAACCTTTCCTTGGCCTCCCTGGCAGGTTCAGCTGCAGCTTCCAGCTGCAATCTCCAGCTCACCCCAGCCACAGCTGCTCCTTTGGATTCCCCTCCAGCAAAGCAGAGACACATGTCACCCCCATGCTAACCTCTGTGCACGGGTGTCTTCCTGCGAGCACTTGTCGGAGATGCGTATCAAGCCCACCAGGTTCACACAAGAGTGATGTACAGGGGAAAATATGTGTCCTGCCTCTTGGCGTTGAGATGCTTATGCAAGCATCCTTTGGAAAAAGTGACACCCCACAATTGTCATTTCTCATTTGGCAATGGCAGGAAACTCATTGCCAAGGTCTGAGCTCAACCCTAAAACATGCCTGAAGGAGTCTACAGCCCTGACTCTCTCCTAATGAGAGTTGGCCCTCCAGAACCCTCTGGTCCTAGGATGTGGAAATCAGAGAAGCCTAAATATCTGCCCTGAAGCTGCTTCATCAAATAAGTGGACTTCAAAATTAAAGAATTTGGTCCTCCTTACAGAGGGATGGGGGTGGCTGTTAGGTGGTAACTGCTGGGAGATGCTGTCAGCCTCGGTAGAGAAAGACTGTTTCAGAACTGAGACCAATGACAGAAGAGCCACTGTCCACGGGCTGAGCATGGCCCTGAGTGTGAGGCCCAAAACCCAGGTTCAAAAAAAGCTAGGCAGGGACGTGTGCTTACAAACCCTGTCCTGGGGAAGCATAGACGAGCAGATCCCTGGGACTCACTGGCCAGCCCAGCATACCCAGCAAGCTCCAGGTCAGTGAGAAATCCTGAGCCAAAGAACAAGGCACATGGCTCCCAAGGAATGACACTGGAAGTTGACCTCTGACCTCCAGAGGCATGCACCGTCACGAACATGCACACATAAATGAGGGAGGAGAAAGTGCTTTATTACCCAGAAAACTTCGTGCTGCCTTGTCCTGCTCCCCAGGATCAGGTCTCAGGGACTCCCTAAGTTCCCCTGGCTTTGATCAGTGCTACTGCAGGGCACTCCTGGGATCCCTGAAGCTCCCAGTGACCACGATGTCCTCAGTGGAGTCCTGGTCCCCAGAACATCCTTTCTACCCTCTCTGAGAATGCAACAGAGCTTTTCTTTGTTTGTTTCTAAAATGAACTTGGTCGGGGGGGTTTCTTTTGTTTTTTTTTGTTTGTTTTGAGACAAATCTCCCAGTAGCCCAGGCTGTCCTTGGACTTTTTAGGGGAAGATAACCTTAACTT
Source organism: Ellobius talpinus (assembly GCA_001685095.1). NCBI lineage: Eukaryota > Metazoa > Chordata > Mammalia > Rodentia > Cricetidae > Ellobius > Ellobius talpinus. The sequence continues at coordinate 7,881 of LOJH01028192.1, forward strand.
CCAATTCTTCTGTCTTCACTTCCGAATGGTTGTGGTTACACTTATGTGTAATGATTTCAAACTTGGAGGGGGTGTTTTTATTGTTTGTTTGTTTGTTTTTGAGAAGGTCTAGCTTCATGGTACCAATAAGAGAGGTGGGCACAGTGATTTCCTACCCAAACCCCACCCCTTACAGGCCTGGCCCCCTGTCGTTTTCATCCTCCACCGACACCTCACACTGGGATATGCACAGATGCTTCGAACTCTAAGAAACATCAAACAAAACTCTTTTCTATCAAACACTATAAAACTGGTTTATGACAAAGAATTCAAATCTTTTGATCCCTCCCACTCCATAAAATCTTTGTTTGCACAAAGACCCTGGTACATTTCTGGATTAAAGTGGCCGAGCCCTTCTCCCCTTTGTCACCTTAGTACTGATTCTCTTTAAAGCCAGCCAAAAGTGGCCAAAGACCATGAAGTGGGCTGGCAGACAATGGGGAAGAGACAGAACAAAAACTGCATGTGCTTCCTGCACTGGTGTGCTCCCTGCTCTGGTGTGTTTCCTGTGCTGGTGTGTTTCCTGCACTTGTGTGCTCCCTGCTCCGGTGTGCTCCCTGCTCCGGTGTGCTCCCTGCTCCGGTGTGCTGCCTGCTCCGGTGTGCTCCCTGCACTGGTGTGTTTGCTACAGCCTCTCCATCAGGAATAAATTTTGCCTTGTCAAGATGCTTCAGAAGGAGAGGTGCTCTCTCTCCTCTTCTCTTCTCTCTCTCTCTCTCTCTCTCTCTCTCTCTCCACACACATATATACATATCCTGGAACTTATAACAATACTTACCAATGCGCACTGTTCATTGAAGGCCCATTCTGGGTGTGTTACAAAGACATATTGCCCTGAAACCCAAAATGCAGATCAGAGTTCTCAGAGACTGCGTGATTGTCTAATCATTCTACCCTCCCCTGTAACTCCTGGCAACCACTGATCTTCTTACTGGAATCAAGCAATATAGAGCTTTTCAAGCTGGCAATGTGGGTCGCATTCTTCTATGTCTCTTTGAGGCTTGAACCCACATTTCCTTTAGCATCGAGCAGTATTCCATGATGGAGACGGATCAGCTTATCCACCTACCTACTGTGAATCTTCTTGTTTTCCTCTAAGTTTTGGAAAGTATGAATAAAGCCGCTGCAAGCATCCATGTGCAGATCTGCATGTAGGTGTACGCTTGTAGCTCATTGGATGAAAACACACAAATGAGATGGGGGATCACACAGTAGAACACTGCTGGTTTGGTACCACGCTGCCTTCCCAGCAGCTGCCGCATTGGAGGGGAGCAGTCTGGCATCCGGTGCGCCTATGGGTAGTGTCTCTTGCTGTTTTCACTTGCAGCTCTCTGACAACACACGTTGATGGGTTTGTAAATGGGCATCGTCAGCATGAGCTTAGGGAACAGACAGCACAAAAACAAAAGACTTGTTGAAAGTATTTTAGATACTTTGTTTGGAATATTTCATGAAAAGCAATGAAATTGTCACCACCGGAAACCTAAATCTGTTAGACTCCCTTTTCCTTGATCTATTTTGAGAACTATTTTAAGTTGACTTTGTTATGAAGAGCACCGCTGGGATTAAGCACTCTGGGGTGGCCCTCTCTGGCCTCACCTCCAGGTAGCAAGTTCTATCCAGGGCATCATGGCAACGCCTCTTCCTCTTCTTAGGGCCACCACTTGCCTGGCCCCTGCATAGTCTCTACGTTCAGTCTGTTCTCTCCTACCTCTGCCAAGCTCTGAGCTGCTACCATGGAAAAGGAAGCTAGGAATCTCTGATTGTCCTGTGAACAGATCAAATCCAAGGCCATTCCCTGGAGTCAGGCCTGTAGTCCCCACAGTACCCGTGTGTCCCTCAGGCTCCGTCACTGTGGAACCCCTGGTCCTCCCTGGCTCATGTGACCCTGTCCTTCCTGACAAACTCCAAGACTGACTGCTGGAGCTCTCCTCCAGTTCCTCCTGTCCCCACCCCTTCACTTGTCACTTTCTACCCCATGTGTGAATACTTGCTTGATGGTGTGGTGTGTGTGTATATGCATCTGTGTGTGTGTCTGTATGTCTATCTGTCTGTGTGTGGTGTGTATGTGTCTGTCTGTGTGTGGTATGTATGTGTGTCTGTGTGTGTATGTATGCATGCGTGTGTGTCTGTCTGTGTATGTGTGTGTCTGTGGTGTGTGTGTCTGTCTGTGTGTGTGCGTGTGTATGCATGTGTGTATATGTGTGTGCGTGTGTATATGTCTGTCTGTGTATGTGTATGTCTGTCTGTGTGTGTGTCTGTCTGTCTGTGTGGTGTGTGTATGTGTGTCTGTGTGTGTCTATCTGTCTGTCTTTGTGTGTGTGCATGTACGTGTGTGTGTGTGTGTGTGAAAAAGAAACTGGCTATCTATTGAACAGAGAGCATCTTAAAGACAAACACAATGTCTCACCCCCACAGCATGCTCCTCCTACCATATCTCAAGATGTCAATGAGAGGAGCGTCCTCCCTGCCATCCCCCTCCAGCACCACCAGCCTGGAGACTCATGGAAGACAGCATCCTCAAAGAGAAAGGGTGGTAAAATGTGCTTCAGTGGTACTCACTGGTAACATCAGCCTTAGGATGCTGAGGCAGTATTGGGAGTTAGAAGCTAACCTGGGCTACACAGAGAGACCCTGTCTCAAGACAAGACAAGCAAACCCAGGAGCTGAGGTGATTGGGATTTTAACTTAGTGACAGAGTTCTCATCTTCTAGCAAGTGACAGTTCCTGGGTTTTATCCCAAGCATGTGGGGGACGGGGGAATAGGAACCCAAAGAGGGGGAGAGGAGGGAAGGGAAGCGAGAGCAGAAACAGGAGAGGACAAGACAAGGAAGGAGAAGGGAGAAGAGGGGAAGGCAGGGGAGGGGAGGAAAGGGGAGAGGAAGGAAGGAGAGGGCCTGAAGAAACAAAATGGACAGATCCTGGGGTATATAGCATCCATGGAAGATGATCTCCACCCTCCGTATGCATACACAAGTACACACACACACACAAACATGCACACACACACACACACGTCAACTGAAAGATGGCCCAACAGTGAAGAGCACTTGTTGTTCTAACAAAGGAACCCCCCCGATTTAGTTCCCAGGACCCTCATCTGGTGACCTGTAACTTAACTGTAACTCCAGTTGAAAGGAATCCAATGCCTTCTTCTGACCTCTGTGGGCATCTGCATACGTGTGGTGCACATACAGATAAGAAGGCATACACACACACATAAATAAAAATAAATTATTTTTTTTAAAGTTATACTGGGCATGGTAGCACCAGGATTCACCTGTTGCTCTGTTGTGTTTCCACTCTCACCCTGCAGTTCACACCAGCCCTCTTCTGTTGCTCTGTGGTGATTCCACTCCAACCCTCCAGTTCACACCATCACTCTCCTGTTGCTCTATGGCCTTCTGCTCCTACCCTGAAGTTCACACCAGCCCTTTTCTGTTGCTCTGTGGTGTTTCCACTCCAACCCTCAAGTTCACACCACTACTCTGCTGTTCCTCTGTGGCCTTCAGCTCCCACCCTGCAGTTCACACCAGCCCTCTCTTGTTGCTCTGTGGTGTTTCTGTTCCCACCCTGCAGTTCACACCAGCCCTCTTCTGTTGCTCAGTAGCCTTTTGCTCCCACCTACAGCCCGTTACAGTTTGTTCTTGACCGCCAAGTTTTTTATGAAGGACTAGCAAAGCCCCTCCCAGCCACTCCCTAGGTCCATGTGCACTGTGTTAGATCTTCTAAAAGATTCTGGTACTGAGACAATGGATAAAGGATTTAAAAAAAATCACTGAAAGATGAACTGTGAAAGCAGTTCATAACAGATTAATGATGTTATTTATTTTTCCCTTGTTGACATTAATATTTAATGATAAAGCAGATGCCTGAAAGAGATACAGCTTCCCATTATAAAACACACATTTGCAGTGTGTGCATAAATAGCATTAGATTTCCCGTGCTATCACTGTAAATAGCAGTGGCAGTCAGTATGATCAGACTCCGGCAGCCACTGTCATCCGTCTTTCTCATCCTTCCAGATTCAAGCTCTGACCTCATTAGGAACTAAGTCCCATGTCTCCCGCTCTCATATCTCCTGGTAGCCTCTATTCTGCTTTATCCTCTGCGAGTTTGACTATGGAAATGTGAGACGAGCTCTCCTGAAATAAAGCCGTATCTAGGTTAAAGATTCCGCAGATCAATTGGCTGCTTAGACCCTCAGCATGGCGGAGAACTGGAGTATTGCAGATCGTGAGCCAAATTTTCTTGGCCTAGCTTTAGCTCTCTTAGCAGACACTTATCACTGGTTGCTGCATTTGGCCTAATGTCCTTTGACTATCGTGCAAAACCCTTGGAATGTATTAGTTAGTAATTAGTGGCTCACTAGCTTCTATAACCCTCAAGCTAAAAATGTCGTCAGATAGACTCCGAGACCTAGAGCAGAGATATCCCTGCTGTCCTGTGACCAACCCACCTGATGTCCTCACCAGTGTGCCTGCCTTCTCATTAATTTACTGGTTGGTGACTTTGGTTCTGAGACTATGAGAGATTTTGCAGCTTCTTACTTGGGGAGATGGGACTTCAAGTTTCCGGGCCATCGTTGCTGAAGGAACTAACTCTTATTCTATTTGGAGCAGTACCTGTTTCGTGTTGACACAAGCTAAATTGTAGCTTAGATCTTAAGTATCCTCCAAAGTTCCACATGTTCAAGGCTTAGCCCTTACCTTGAAACTACCGAGGTTGCAGGACCTTTAAGAGGCAAGGCCTTGTGGGCAGTATTCAGTCTATGGAGCTGTGTCCTCCAAAGGCATGGTGAGAACATGGTCTCTTTCTGGGTTTTCCTCCCCCGTATAACACATATCAGGCTTTCATTTTTAAGTTGCCTTGGTCATAGCAACAGACCAGTAACTAAGATATACTCATTGGTTCAGCCCCTGCTGTGCTCAACAAATGACCAATCTAAATAAAGATTACCCAATTCTCCATCCAGTTCCATTAAAGGCAGTGTGATGGTATCTCCCACACCACACACACACACACACACACACACACACACAGAGTAATGCTCAATTTTTCTCTAATGAAACTTACTTCGACTTGCCCACTCTTCTCTGTATATACTTCATTAGCCCCATTAACATAAGACAACAAACTCAAGAGCCAGCGGTTCAGGGCTCTCCAGTGGCAGCTGACTGTCATCCTAGTCCCCTGAGTTAAGCCAACCAGAGCCAAGTAAGGCTCTGCCATGCAAGGAACATTTTGCCAGAACAGGCCCAAACAACAGACTGATTGTGGACTGAAACTATGAGCCAAAATCAACCCCATATCTTTATAAGTTGACTATCTTGGGTATCTGTTATGGTAATGAGATGCTGACAGATAAAAAATGCCTCTTGTAAGTAAAACTGTACCACCTTTGTCCTGTCCACTCAGTGTAGTGTTCTCAAACTTCATTCACAGTTCAGGTGTCAGAATGTTCTCTTTCTTTTGTTAGACAGAATCTCATGTAGCCAAGGATGATCTTGAATGTCTGATCCTCCTGCCACCACTCCCTGACTTCTAAGATGACAGGAGTGCATTGCTGTGGTTGGTCTTTCCCTGTGAGGATGAAGGATTGTATGTATGTGTCATGGTTTGTAGCCATTGCTCCCAAGGCGGACATTTGGGGGGCTTCACCTTGGGCAGAGCATGACTGGTAATAATGTAAACAAATATCTAAGCATCTATCCGACTCCGCTAGCAAACAGGTGGTCAGGAAAGACTTTGGAGAAACCGTTTGTTTGTCAACGCAAAAAAACACAGTTCTCATCTTAAAGAGAAGTAGAGATAGTTTATTCTGGAGCCATTTTGACTGACTGAGGCTCGGGAATACAGGTATAGGTTACCCCAAATTCCATATTCCAACATGGAAAGTCATAAATCAAGGCAACTTTAAGGTTTATTGATGAGTACATAAGAGAGGCGGTTCAGTAAGACTGGAGGGGCTTTTCTACAGGCCCAAGATGCTATCTACACTGACTCTGTCAACCTGATTTTTTTATGTCAACTTGACACAAGCTATAGTCATCAAAGAAGAGGGAGCCTCAATTGAGAACGTGCCTCCATAGATCAGGCTACATGCAAAGCTGTAGGCCTTTTTTTAAACTGGTGATTGATGGGGAGGGCCCAGGTCATTGTGGGTGGGGCCATCCCTGAGCTGATGGTCCTGGATTCTATAAGAAAACAGGTTGAGCAAGCCACGGGAACAAGTTAGGAAGCACCACTCCTCTGTGGCTTTTTTCCCCCAAGTTTTTAAAGACAGGGTTTCAGCTGGACACTGGTGGCACACACCTTTAATGCCAGCACTCGGAAGGCAGAGGCAGGTGGATCTCTGTGAGTTCAAGGCCAACATGGCCTACAGAGCCAGTTCCAGGACAGGCTTCATAGCTACAGAGAAACCCTGTCTCTAAAAAGAAAAAACATACAAACAAACAAAAACAAAGACAGGGCTTCTTTATGTAGCTCTGGCTTTCCAGGAACTAGCTATCTATAAACCAGGCTAGGTTTGAACTCAGAGATCTATCTGTCTCTGCCTCCATGGCCTCTGCATCAGCTCCTGCCTCCAGGTTCCTGCCCTGCTTGAGTTCCTGCCCTCACTGCTTTTGATAATGAACAGTTATATGTGAGCGAAATAAACCCTTTCCTCTCCAACTTACTTTGTTCATGGCATTTCATCACAGCAAAAGTAACCCTAACTAAGATACTATCTGATGAGATTCTTAGCTTTGGGGGTTCATCTGCTGAGTCAATTGACTCCAAAGGTTTTTATTTATTAGTCTCAGTATGTTAGCCCTGACACAGAGGTGGGCAAGGGCTAGAACTAGCCCAGGATAAGGTGTTGTAAAGCAGGAGGAGAGAGACCTTGGCAGGGGAACATGCTGGGGTGACAGCCCACAGTGGGTAAGGGACAGACACAGACCTGCCATGCAGGCAGGTCTTATGTGAAAGTTTTATTAAAGATAAAGAGAGTGGGGAAAGGAAGAGAGAAAGAGAAATACAGAGAAAAAGAGGAAGAAGAGACAAGGACGAGACCAACCTGCCTCTTCAGAAGGGAGGGGGTGTTAATCGGGAGTGGGTGGAGCTTGTCTCTTAAAGGGACTTTTGCATCTGAGACCCTGGGTTGGCCAGGGTACTGCCTGGGTTTATCTTGCCAGGTGACAAGGGTCAGCATAATGCCTGCACCCTAGCATGAGATAATTAGTCTCTGGACCTGCAACATTCTGAGCTCTCCACGGTCCCTGCAGACAGCTGCTTTTCAGGGGTTTCCATTCACAGGTGTAAATTGTCCATACTATGAAATCAGAAAAACAATTTCTCTTTAAGACATGCCTAGGGATACTTGATTAAAACTAACATGTAAAGTCACTGCTTTAGAAAGTAGTTACAAAACTTTTCAAGCTTGCCAAGGTCCAAGATTACAGAAGTGTACATCATGAGACCAGTCAACACATGAAAACAATGCTAGCCAAACACCAAAACAAAGAGCGGCTGCATGACATCTATGCAGACCAATTAACTGCACCCCGTCTTCCTTTCCACCCACACTGCCAAGTTCTTTCACTCTGTCATTTTTTCCTTCAGGGACCCCTTAAGCCACATGCCCTTAACATTTGAGAGATTCCAGTTTTCGTGGGAAAACCTCATTGTGGTGGTGTCCACTCCAGACGGCCAGGGAAACGGTGCTTTTCTTGTTCTGAGGTGGGCCTGCCATTGCAGCTTCTCTAGCCTGAGAGATGTGTGAACTGATGTATAGCAATGTCCAGAGCAGGACCCGGACTCCTGGGACGGGAGGCAGGGAGACCAATTCTTGTCTTCTTGTGGTGTAACCAGAAAGCAGGTTTTAGCCTCATAGCATCTCCTGCTTCCTGTAGCCTGACCCCGGACAGTTTGGCCTTGCTCATAGCCCAGGCACTTTCAGAGCTAAACAACAGCTCCTTTTCTAGATGGGAAGGCAACTAATCCTATTTAACATTAGAACTCCAGAGTTCTTTAAGAATGCACTCCTTCCCAGACCCAGGCCAACCTCAGACTGGAACATCTGTAGGGAGGGAGGCTCTGTCCTCCTCTACTTAGAAATAATGATGTTCCCATGTTTTTCTTTCCAACCCTTATGTCTTTAATTATTTGGGGAGCTCTCTTTCAAATTATTTAGCGGCAGAACTAGACATTCATATTTTGTTGCTTTATTATTTTTTCTTGTATCTAAACCAAATACTTGATTTGTGCAGCATAAGCAAACATAACCGCCATGGAAAGCTTTAAGGAGTTCTGTAGGAGGGTCCTGTGAGTGTGTATCAGCGGAAGTGCCTCCACTCTCAAGGGCCCTTCATAATGCAGATAGGAACCTTTATAACTTCATTTGTTTGTTTTTTTGTTTGTTTTCTCTGTGTAGCCCTGGCTGTCCTGGAACTTGCCTTGTCTTGGAGAGAGAGAGAGAGAGAGAGAGAGAGAGAGAGAGAGAGAGAGA
>LOJH01028194.1:4478-17818 GCA_001685095.1 Ellobius talpinus
TGCCTCTGCCTCCTGAGTGCTGGGATCAAAGGCATGTGCCACCACTGCCTGGCTAGAATTTTGTTATTTTTGTTTATGCTCTGAATAAGATTTCCCTCATTTTGGTTTCTAATCAAATTATAATTATATTAGGAAAGCTGTTTCTAAAAGTTAGCTGGCTGCAGTGTTCCATGCCTATAAACCCCAGTTCTCGAGGAGCATGAAGGAGGAAGATCATAAGTTGATGCTGGCCTGAACTATGCTGGTTACCAGTTTATTAAATCTCAGATTTTGTGTGTTTGCTTTTGTTTTATAACAGGGTATCACTATGTAGCCCTGGCTGACCTGGAACTCACTGTGTATACCAGGTTTGCCTTGACTAGAGTTGATCTTTCTGTCTTAGACTTCTGTATGCTGCAGGGGTTACAGGCATCAGTCATCATACCTGATTAAATCCTGGATTTTCCATTAGTTATTAGATCAGTTAGCTGTGATGTTTTTAAAAACTTTTCTATAATGTTTTAACTTTTGATAATGATCACAAATTTGCATACTTTTTCAGCCTATGCTTTGTGTTATATCTGAGTATATATGTGTGTGTGTGTGTGTGTGTGTGTGTGTGTGTGTGCGCGCACGTTACAGAGGCCAAAAGAGGATATTGGCTCCTGTTGTTCACAACTGTCTGTGAGCCAAACAACTACATCTACCATTTCAGCTGTGGGTGTCTTGCTAAAGAGCATCCTAGCTGGGCTTGTTGACTGTTTCCTTCCCCTAACAGAGGGCAGAGAGGGTCACCAGACCTTCACCTGAGCATCCAGTTGCTTCAGACTAACCTGTTGCCAACTCTGCCCTAACTGCATGTGGCCTCTGGGAGGAGCTAGAGTGGGAGGGGGAGTGCTTCCATCTATGTGGCTATGGGAAAACCATCATGCCTGATGGGTAAAGACTTTCTGGCCTTGCCTTTTTGGGAAGGAGAAACTACACTCCTGTAAGTAACCCCTCACCTATGCTCTGTAAGGAAGTTCAGTAAACTCGTTGGTTTTCCAGAGTGAACTCTGGTGGAATCATACTTTTGGTTTGTTGTTGAGACCTTAGGAGGAGGGGTAGACCTTGTTTATGTCTCTCCCCTAAGGAAGAAATTTTAGGAACACTCCCCTTAGAGCTGGAGTTTCAGGCATTTGTGGGACACCTGGCTTCACTCTTACCCATTGAGTCATCACTCCAGACCAAGCCTGTGCTTTTGATGTCATTTAAGAAATAATCCAAGTGTTGGAAAGTTGGCTCAGTGTTTAAGAGCACTGGCTGCGTAAGATTCCCAGCATCCATATGGCAGCTCATAACTGTCTGTAACTCTGGGTCCAGGGAGTTTGACACCCTCTTCTGACCTCTGCAGGCACAGACACACATGGGGTGCACGTACATACATGGAAACAAAATACTCAAACATGTAAAATAGTGAAATAAATATAATAATCCAAGGTCTTGAAGATTTACAGCTGTGTTTCCCCCCACCAAAAGTTGCATAGATCTTTAGGCCTTTGTGTTAATTTTTATGTACGGTATGAGGTAGGGGACCAGCTTCATTTTGTACGTCTGTGACCATATATCTTTCCTAATACCATTTGTTTAAATTACCCTGGTTTTGTTTTAATTTTTATTTTGAGACTGGGTCTCATATTGTAGTGTAGGTTGGTCTGTGAATTGTTTTGAGATTGGGTCTCATGGAGTTATTATGTGTCCCAGACTGATCTTGAGCTTTTGGCAATTTTCTTGACTCAGCCTCCAAGTGATGGGATTATAGGTATGAACCTCCATGCTGGGAAAAATTGCATTTATTTATTTGTTTTGAGATTGGATTTCATATGGGATTCACTAAGAGAATAATTAGTTTGGAAACTGCATTTATATTATATTCTTGTAATTTACTTTGCTTCAAAGTATTTGATTTTTTCTTATAATTGGTGTTTTTCTTACTGGTTGGGCTTTTTATTTTAATTCTTGAGACAGGATCTCACCATATAATTTTGGCTGGCCTACAACTTGTTTTGTAGACCATGCTGCCCTTGAACTTACAGAGACCCACTTGCCTTTGCTTCCCAAGTTTTACCACTCTTAGTAATTGATTCTTGTTTTAGATTTTATTGGTTAGACTTTGGTTAGCTGGGGCACATGGGGAATTTCACTTTTGATAGCATGTTCTTATGTGTTTTAAGACCAAGAGAACTTAGAAGAACACAAGTTAGGTAGAAATGCTGGTTAAAAATTTTGAAGAGTTTGGATCCTTGGCATTCTCTGGGGTGTGTTTGCGTCAGGAGTGCAGCTCTGAGGAATAAAGCAGCTGCTGCTGAGAGTTCTTGAGACTTAAACAAGTTTGCTGAGTAACAGCATTGGAGTCAGGTGCACGCAAACTGAAACTATGTATTGACTGAACTGCTAGAAATGTGGGAAGGATAGTAAGGATGTGGCAGACCTTAGTATAGCTTAGGGCCTGTGCATAAGCAAAGTCTTTATAGTGAGACAGTACAGTCCGTGACAATTAAGGACAGTTAACTTTTATCATTTTTTAATATAAATTATGCTTGAAGTTGTTAATTTATAGTAAAAAAATACAGATAGGGTCATTGAAGTTACAGTAAGATAATGGACAAAACCAGAGTACATTGTGTATCAATCTGACACACACACTGATACACACACCAAGACTCACATTTGAATGCTGGGAAGTTGTTGGTCAAGGAAAACAAAGGGTTTTTTAAGTGCGCAGCACCTTATCTTAGGTGTCAGTGGATTTAAAAAAAGTAAACATTTTCTTCCTTTAGGAACTTTAACAAGACAAAATTACATGGAAAAGGAGATCAGTTGTTTGAGTAGGATAATTGAATAATGAATAAATTACAATTTATAAATAAATAAACTGACAAATTAATGTAACAGTTCTCAAGAGCCTGAGTTCAATTGTAAAATCCCTGTTCCTGGCAAATGGGTCTTCTCAAAAAGTGTATATTGAATAAGCCTACTGAGCATTTTGGAGCAGTGAAGCAATGTGTAAAGGGTAGTATTTTAAAGGATTTGTTTGGTAAGATTGTGTTGGGTGCATTGATTTAAGGAAAGGAAAACAAGATGCACAATTGGACGTCTGGGATGTGCATTATGTAGCAGGCATTATGAACTGGATCCATTCTGCAGCACAAGACCAAATAAAATCACTGGGTGCCATGGTTAGGGATAAGAAGACAGTCCTTTTTCATGTGGCTTTTTTTGCACTCCAGTGTGAACACAGATAGGGAACGCAAGCAAGGAAACTGGTGTAGGGGAAGAGTGAAGCTTGTTTTAAGCACTTACACTGTGAGGTAAGATTGAGTTAATCAAACTGCTAACGTCTCACGAACGATTAGAGTGTGGAATTAGATACAGATCAAATACTACATTTTGAAGTCAGAATCAGCCAACTCTGGTGAGGTGGCTGCATGCCTCTTGGTTCCAGCATCAAAAAGTGGAGGCAGGAAGATCACCAGTTTCAAGGCAAGCCTCTGAGATCGTGGGGAGAGAGGTGGCAGAGAGGAAAATAAGAATCAGCCAGGTCCTCAGTCTGTTAGTCATCACTACTTATCATTTTATAAGTACTCTCATCATCATTGAGTTTTTTTTTTAATATTTTTCTTTGTGCCTGTGTCTTCATTAGGTTTCCATTGTTGTCATAAACCACCTTGACCAAAAACCCTTGAGGAGGAAATTGTTTATTTTATCCTACAGCTTGTAGTCTATCATCCGGGGAAGTCAGGCTAGGAACTCACAGCAGGAACTGATGCGGAGACCATGGAGGAATATTGCTTACTGTTTTGCTCCCGGCATGCTTGGGCTGCTTTCCTGCAGCACCCAGGATGGCCAGCTCAGAAGGGAGGGCAACACTGCCCACAGTGAGCTGGACCCTCCCACATCAATACAGCTGTGGGAATGTATGCCACATATGTGTGGATGCTGGAGGAGGCCGAAAGAGGGTATCAGATCACCAGGAACTGGAGTTAAAGGTGGTTGTGAACCACCAGACATGGATGCTGGCAACAGAACTCAGGTCCTCTAGAGGAGCAGCAAGTGCTTCTAACCACTAATCCATCCCTCCAGCCCCTTCATTGAGTTTGTAAGGTTCATTGCATTTCTCTGCCTGTTGCCAGTTCTGCTGTCCTAAGCTTCTGAGTAGTGCTACGTAAAATTTTATTAATATTCCCTATTTGGCTTTATAACACATACATTGCCTTTTGTATTTAAGAGGCAGCACAATAGAGTGGCACAGACGCAGGCGGTAGCACCTGATGTGAATCCTGATTCTGCCACTTAGGTGTTTTGTATAGTTCACTTAATCTTGTGCTTTAGTTTCATTGTAGGTGAAATGAGGGTAATAACAATTTCAAACGATGGAGTTGTTATGAGAAATAACTGAGTTAATGTGTGAGTGCTCAGAACACTGTCTGGCACAATTTAAGTACTTATCTGTGTTTTATTAAATAAAATAAAGTACTCTCATTTACAGTTCACTAAGGTTGTTATAGTCCTTGTTGGCTCTGTTACTCATTTTTACTCTGCTACTCATTTACTTATTCCAACCACGGTCACTTTCTGTCCTGTCATCTACTTTTGTCTAGTTCCTTCTCCCCAGAAGACATTCAGACTGTCTGTGATATCATTCCTCATTCCTTCCCTCTCTTATCGGCTGACACCAGTCTTTGCAGGATAATACCAAACAGTGGTCTCTAGATTTCTGTCACCATTCTTTTGTCCCCTGCTTTCTCCTTCCATTGTTGAAGCAGCTCTGGTTATCTGTTGCCTGGTCAGCGCAGGGACTGAACCAAGGGCCTTACTCATGTTGGGTCTGTGCTCTGCCACTGAGACATAGCTCAGGCCCTAATGTTTGCCTTCTCCAAAATGAAAACAGCTGCCAGAAGACCGCTCACTCTTAGCTCTCTTTTAAACTACGGACTACCTTTCTTTTCTTCTCTTTGAGTGGCATACCCTTCCTATTCTGCTTTCCTGCCATTCTGTTGGAATGGTGCCTTATTGTCCTTTGTTCTTACCCTTTTGGCCACTTAATATTTTATTGACTTTATCCTTTATTAATTAAAATTTTTATCCTTTGGTTTATAAAGCAAAACTTTGTTTTTTAGATCCTGCCCATACCTCCTGGATCATCCCTCTGCAGTATATTCTTTATTCCTCTTCCATGGCCCTCTTCCCCCCAGAGTTCTGTCTGCGTTCTCACTTTCTATCTTCACTTGTAACCTTACTTGCTCTATGACCTCATCTGTCTCTTGTGTACTAATGATGTCCAGATCTTTCTGCCCTTGACCTTTCTAGGCCTGACAGTTTTCCTGGACTCCAGAAGTATTTCTAGCTGCACACTAGACATCCCGAACTAGAGGTCCTGTTGGTCCTCTTGGTCCCGGTGTTTCCAGAGCAAAATCATTCTTACCCATCACAATTTAATTTCTCTTCTGTCCTCATTCTCTTCTTGAAGAAAAAAAAATATCGTTAGCCACTCTGAATTTGAGGCATTTGCTCTCAACTGACAATTCCAGGGCTGATCTCTGAATGACTCCATAGAAATCATCTGGGTGGTGGGGCCACATGTTGACAATAAACCCTTGAGCCTTATCCTCCCTCCTAAGTGCTCAATTTAGAAGGTCTGTGTAGCACCAGGAATCTTTTAGTCTTTTATTTTTCCAGGTTTGGGACTGCTAATGAAAACTAAAATTTGTTCCCTGGTATAGTTTAGGTCTAAAATATTTCCCCAAAGGCAATGCCGTGTGTGTGTGTGTGTGTGTGTGTGTGTGTGTGTGTGTGTGTGGTGTGATAGGGTGTCGGGGGAAGTGTTGGGTCACGAGGATCTCTTACCTCATCAATGAGTTAATGTTTTGATGGGCTATTAAGATAAGATGGAAGCTTAGGACTTGGAATCTTGGAGTGGTTTAGGAACTGCTTTTTCTCTTATCCCACTCCCACCTCCTATTATTAAGTGAGCTGCTTAATTCACTGCATGCCCCCCACCATGATAGTCTCTTTTTACCACAGCTCAGAAACAAGGGAGCTGGCCATCACTGACTGAAGCCTCTGAGATCATGAGCCAAGAGGACCTTTTTCCACTTTAGTTTCTGTATTTCAACACAGCAACTAAAATCTGGCCACATATTCCCTTGCCCTTGTTGTGGGATATTTGATCACACTGTGAACCCTGAGATTATGTTATTTTAATAAAATCAACTGTAGATCAAGAGGCAGAGCAAGCAACAAGTTGACTGGAAGTGACCATAGAGAGTGAGGGGAGGTCGGGAGGTTAGGAAGAGAGATGCACAGGAAGGAAAGAGTGAGGTCTGGTTGGAGAGGTTTTGTTTCATATGGCAGCCTATGAAAGCTCTCTTTCTGGGAATGAGGGCAAAGGAGGAAATAGCTGGGTACTTTCTCTGTCTCTCTGAGTTAGCAGCTTTTTACCCCAACATCTGGCTCCCGAGTCTTTATTGGTAAAATAAAAAGATAGAGACATAGTCAAAACCAATATTTTCCTCCTGACATGAAGGTGGCAGAGGCAGCAGAGGTGGGAGGTGAAGCCCCCCCCGCAATTCCTGGTCCTCTGCACCATTAAGACTTGTGAATTATATCTTTGTAATGCCTCTTTGTCTTTCTGTCTCCATTCAAGCTGCAAGTTTAGGCTGTTATGTTTATGTGAATCAATAGCTATGCAGTGGATATTTTCTAAATTGTTGGACAAATGAATGCACCATTGCCACAGTCTGCTACAGGTCTCCAGGGTCTTGTGTAGCTCAGGCTAGCCTCAAACTTACTTTGTAGTTGGGGATGACCTTGAATTCTTGATCTTCCTTCCTCTATCAAGTGCTGGGCTTATAGGCTTGTGCTACAATGTCCAGGCAGTTATTCTTAACATGCCAACCTAATAATGTAACTTTTCTTTAAAAAAACAATCTAGCAAAAAGAAAATAATCTAGCAGTGGTTGGTAAATCTATGGTGCATGTGTGGAAGTTAGAGGATAACTCATGGGAGTTGGTTCCCTCCCTTCTCCATGTGGATCCTGGGGATGGTTCTTGGGTTATCAGGCTTGGTGGCAACTGCTCATTAAAGTACAGGGAAATGCTAATTTAGCAGATCCAGAGGAGAACCCAGATTTCTGATATTTTGCCAGCACCCCAGGTTATTTCGATTTGCATGTTGAACCCACTTACATGCAGACTGACTCCTTCATAGCATCAAAACTTTTTGAGCCTCCTTACCAGTTTCTTTCCTCCCGTCCAGCCCTGTTTGTCATTTCATTTCCTCGGCACTCTTTGTCCATTTTGTTTTCTTTGCCTGGACTATGCTTCTGTGCTTCTGTACTTAGTAACCTTTCCTAATCCTGTGAGGCTCAGGTATCACTTTTTCTGTGACGTCCACCCTGCCGGAACGTCTTCCTTCTCATAGCATATTGTTCTTGCTGCTAGTTCAGCAACTACACATGATACTGTCATACAGAATTTCATACTTGACTTTACCCGTGCCAGCCCTAGTCCCTGATGGCAGGAATTACTTCTCACTCATTTTTCACCTCTCAGTGCACCATGAGACTGCATGAATCTGTTCAATGAAGTTCTGTAAGGTGAAATTTTTCTGCTCTAAAAAGAGCAAACCGAAGACTGAACTATGGCAAACTGATGTATTTAAAATAAGAAAAGGAACCACAAAGTGATTAGAGAGGAAGCTGAGGAACTAGTTAGTGTATCCTGGAAGCTAAGGAAAAAGAATTTGTTCAGTTGTTTAACTTGCTGTTCATCCATTTTCTTTACAAATGTGTTTACTGAGCAATGAATACATACCAGGCACTATTCTAGAAACAAGGAATATCCTGCTTTACAGAACTCAGATGAATATTCATGTCCAAAGTAGAAACACACACAAAACTTACTAATGATTGATTGCACAAAAGAATTGGCTCTGGGTTTAGATTTAAGGCTTCTTGGGCTGCCTTATTTGTTACCTATATTTCTTATCAGGAAGAAGACCAATACATAGCTCTCAGTATTTCCTGAATAGCTGGCTACCCAATTGTATATATAAAATCTGATTAGCTATAAATCAAGGCTCTGGGATGGAAACTGAAGGGAGATGCTCAGTGTATTGGAGCCTAAATAGGGTCAGGGATTCTCCACCAGCCTAGGGCCTCTACTTCTCATGTTCTTACTGGGGTGGGTAGTTCAGGACTTCATATTTCTCGGAGGCCATGAGGACAATGTGGTCCATCACCCTGTTGCTGTAGCCAAATTTGTTGTCATACTGGAATGAGCTTGGCAAAGTAGTCTTTGAGGGCAGTGTCAGCCCTAGGATCAAAAGCATAAGAGTGGGTGTTATTTAAGTTTTAGGACACAATCTGGTCCTTAGTTACAATGCCCTTTGGGGGACCCTCCAATGCCTGCTTCACTGTCTTTTGGTATCATAATTGGTAGCTTTCCTCAAGTGGCAGGTCAGATCCATGATGGACATACAGTGCGGGAACTTGGAAGGCCATTATTATGAGCTTCCAGTTTAGCACTGGGATTAGTTTGCCCTCAGCCTTTGCCTTTGTGGAAGTGGGTGCAGAAATGATGTTTTGGGTAGCTCTATGATTATCATTCCATTTTCCCTTAGGGGTCTTCCACCATCTTCTAGGTAGCAGTGATGGCATGGACTGTTGTCATGTATCCTTCCATGATGCCAAAGTTGTCATGGATGATGTTGGCCCTGGGAGCTAAATAGTTGGTGGTACAGGAGACATTGATGACAATCTTGAATGAGTTGTCCTAACTTTTGTGCTTCATGCTCATTACATATATGGGAATATGGGCAACAGGGGTAGAATCACAACCCTGTTGCTTCCACACTTCACATGGCTCTGACCTTTACCATGGAGGTAAAATGTCAGTTGTCTTAGGGTTTCTATTGCAGTAATGAAACACCATGACCAAAAGGAATTTGGGAAGGAAAGGAGTTATTTTACTTTCATTTTCTTATCACCATTCATCATCAAAGGCAGTCAGGACAGGAACTCAAACAGGGAAGAAACCTGGAAGCAGGAGGTGATGCAGAGGCCATGGAGGAATGCTGCTTACTTGCTTGCAGCATACCTCATGGTTTGCTCAACCTGCTTTCTTATAGAACCTAGGATCAACATCCTAAGGTGGTACTACCTACAATGGGCTGGGCCTTCCCCCATCGATCACTAATTAAGAAAATGCCCTACAGACTTGCCTATACCCTGATCTTATGAAGGCATTTTCTTAATTGAGGTTCCCTCCTTTTAGATGACTCTGGCTTGTGTCAAGTTAACATAAAACTTAGTACATTAGTAAACTCCACAACATACTTGGCACCACCATTACCCCATTTGACGTTGGTGAGCTGTTACTCTTGGAAGGTAGAGATGGCCTTCCCATTGATAACAAGATTTTTAGTTTTAGCTTTGACTGTGTCGTGGAGCTTGCTGTGTGTCACTATACTAGAACATGTAGATCATGTAGTAGGTCAAATATGGTGTCATCGATGGTGACAGTATCTACTTTGATGGAGTTGAAAACAGTTCTGATGATTAGATGTCCGATATGGCTAACCCCATTCAAATTGACCTTCACTATTATGTGGTAGGGATGAATATGGCACAGCCTCAGAAAGATGTGACTGTCTTTAGAATGAGGAGCAGAAATCCTTTTAGACAGTCTTGTTATTGCAGCTTGGATAAAGTAGCCCACACTGACCTCAGACTTTTGGTGATGTTCCTGCCTCAACCTCCCATGTGCTAGGTTTATAGATGTGTTTACCTGACTTGAGTCATCAGGCTTAGCGGCAAGCACATTTACCCACTGAACCATACGGTCAGCTCAATTTTTTTTATATTGTTAAGTAATTATTTATTTATGGGAGGTTATACAAAGAAATCCTGTGTGTCCTTTCCAGTTTATTCTACCAGTTACCTCTCAGATAACTATAATGTAACATCAAAGCAGGAGATGGACATCTGTACAATCCACAGACCTTACTGAGATTTCACCAGTTTTCCATACACGTGTGTGTGTGTGTGTGTGTGTGTGTGTGTGTGTGTGTGTGTTGCTAACAAAATTAAGGTTTCTCCTTAGGGTTATAAAAATGTTTATAATTTGATGGTTTTAATGTTGCAAAACTGTGAGCATACTAAAAATCACTGAATTATATAGGTTAAAGGGATGAATTTTATGACATGTGAGCTTGTGGTGATTTGAATGAGAATGTCTACTATAGGCTCATATTTTGGGATGCTTGGTTCCCAGCTGGTGGCTCTGTTTCATTAGGGTTAGGAGGTGTATATACCCTTCCTGGAGAAAGTATGTCACTGGGGGCAGGCTTTGAGGTTCAAAAGCTGTATGCCATTTCTAGTTTGTCCTCCCTGTTCTGTGTTTGTAATTCAAGATGTGAATTCTCACCTTCTGCTCCAGCTGTCATGTATGCTGCTAGCTGGCACACTTTCCTGCTGCAACAGACCTTTATCCATCTGGAACCTTACACCATTGCTTTGGTCATGGTGTTTTATCATAACAATAGAAAAATAACTAATATAGAGTTACATAAAAATAAAGATGTTATAAAAGTTAGAAAACTCATTACCAGGCTTGATGCCAGCAGTCATAACACTTAGGAGGCTGAGGCCGAAGGACTTGGGGGTGGAGTCAGGAAGGGCTACATTAGTAAGACCCTGACTCATACAAATAAACAATAAAAACCTGAGTGCTGTGTGAGCTTGGTCCATGGTTATATGCTGGATATGTCCTGGTCTGTGAAGGGTCAAATGTTATGCCTCTTTACTGGGTAAGTGCCATTCATAGTGCTTGGCAGCACGTTTCCACTGCCTCCAGTTTAGCGTGACAGCTCTTGTTGCTCCATGTTCTTGTTTGTGTTTTTGTCTTTCTTTCCATATCATTGATTTCTGAGGTGAAAACTTAATATGATTCTTTAACTGATTATTTATTTTCCAAGAGTACTAGCAGAGTAATACTATTTATAAATGGCTCTTGACTACTGCATAGATTTTGTAGTGATTAATAGCAAAATATCAAGGGAATAGTGAGCTTATTGCTTGACATTTGGGCTTTGTTCATGACCAACATATAAAGCTTACAAAAACCGGAGAGAAGCCCGGTGTGGCATCACACACCCCTAATCCTAGTAGGAACAGAAGGTAGGAGGATCAGGAATTCAAGGTAATCTTAAATGAGACCTTGTCTCAGCCTCTGCCCCCTCCAAAAATAAATCAATGATTAGACAAAGAGATAAATTATTAAAAAACAAAACAACCCCCCTAAACCCTTCCTTAGCATTGCAAACAGGTATCAAGAATTCATTGATTATGATTATGTCATTTAAACCTTCTATATCTTTTCATTCCCTCTCACCAGTTGCTGCTCAGTTCAGTGCCCCTCCACCCCCTACGCTCCTGCTGCCCCATGGTTTCTGTTTAGTTGAATGTTATACTAGATTTTGTATT
The DNA here is from genome assembly GCA_001685095.1 of Ellobius talpinus. Lineage (NCBI taxonomy): Eukaryota > Metazoa > Chordata > Mammalia > Rodentia > Cricetidae > Ellobius > Ellobius talpinus. The sequence goes on from LOJH01028194.1 coordinate 15,983, forward strand.
ATTTTGGAATTTTGAAACTAGGTCTTACTCTGTAGCTGGCTGTATACTTACGGCATTCCTTCTGCCGTATCCTCCTGAGTTCTAGAATCACAGGTGTGCACCATCAGGCCCAGCTGTACTAGATGCTTATCCTCCTGAGTTTAGAATCACAGGAGTGCACCATCAGGCTCAACTGTACTAGATGTTTCAAAAAGAAATATCAAAATTCAATTTCTTACTCAGACTGGGAAACTAATTTGAATAGTACCAGCAAGCACTGTAAAAACCATATATAAACTCATTAGTAAAATGAAAGTATCCCTTCATTCTTGATTTTTTTACAGAATATGATAATCTATATCAAAAGATCCTAGAATCTTTTCGATGGTGATAATTACAGAGTAATCCAGCTGGTAACTGTTCTAATAAATGTACACCTCGTCTTCATCAGTTTATAATTCAAGACTGAGATCCAGAGGGTAAAGTGGTTTTCCCCAGGTATCACAGCAAGAGCTGTTTAAATCATGTAGTGGCCCACCCTTTATATGGCTCAGAATCATACTTTAAGGGTTTACCCTGGGAGTTTTTTTCCCCTTTCATTTTCATGAGAATATGTTTAGGCATAGCTTTGTTGAGTTGCCATCCAGAGAATGAAATAATACAACTTTTTATGATACCCTGTTCTTTTACTGAAGATAATATAATGTGACTAAGTTATGAGTAAGGATTGTTAGAACACGCTCTTTGTCAGCCCAAACTCAATCCATTGACAAAGAGTAATGAACACTTAGTAGTGTTGAGGTTCAAATGCGATTGTTGATTTTATGTGAGGAAACCTGCAGGTGCTGGCTTTGGTCATTTCCAATGCATGCTAGGTTAACTTGGAGTAATGCCTCTGCTCCTGACCTTTGCTATTGTCTTTGAAAAGGCGTATTAAGTTACTTTAAACTTGTGAGTTTTGCCATCTGGCCATACATTGGAATACTCTGGTCAACGATGGCATTGTGGCATATTAACAAGTAGGAAAATAGGATGGACTATTAAAGTTATATAAGATAGTTCATTGAGTTGCAAAAGTTTTCAGAATAAGAAAGATAAAATTGAGTCTGTAAAAAATGTAGATGACTGGGGCAATAACTCAGTTGGCAAAATATTTCCCAAACAGGCCTGAAGATAAGAATTTGATCCTAGAATCCATATAAAAAAGCCAGGTCTAGTGGTACACACTTGTAATACCAGCATCAGGAAGGCAGGGACAGGCAGATCCTCTGGAGCAGGCTGACCACCCACTCTGCTTGATGAACTCAAGCCAGTGGGAGACTTTGTCTCAAATAAAAGCTCCTGAGGAAGAACACCTGGTATTGACCTTTGGTATCTGCATACATGTGCACACTTGTTCACATGTGTCCCTGCATACATGTGGATGCATATACACATACAAACAAAAATAAATAGGTGAACTCTGCTTAATTTTTAAATAAAGACCTTGGTAGTTTAAAAGCAAAAGTTTTGTATTGTGTTAAGTGCTGTTCTTTAATTGGATAATCTCTGAAGTTGTTAACTGTAAATGGAGACTGCTCATTTGTTTCCCTGCCACCCAGACCCAAATAATCACACAGAAACCATATTAATTACAACACTGTTTGGCCGATGTTTCAGGCATATTTTTAGCTAGCTCCTACATCTTAACCCATTTCTATTATATTTTACCGTGAGGCTCATGGTTTGTTACTTCTTGCTTCTTGGGCAACTACATGGCGTCTCCTTGACTCCACCTACTCTCTCTATAAATTTCTTCCAGCCTGGCTATATTCTGCCCTGCCATAGACCAAAGCAGCTTTATTCATTAACCAATAA
>LOJH01028195.1:0-15795 GCA_001685095.1 Ellobius talpinus
GATTTTCTTTGGGGCTTGCCAGATGTGGGGTACTGGGTGGGACAGAAACCCCAATGAGCAGGCCCCTTCATGTTACAGTGTCCCATAGGTTTGGATATGTTGTGCATTCATTTTCATTGAATTCTAGAAAGTCTTTAATTTCTTTTTATTTCTCCCTTGACCCAGGGGTGATTCAATTGAACTCTGTTTAATTTCCATGTGCTTGTAGGCTTTCTGTAATTAGTGTGTTTGAATTCTAACTTTAATCCTTGGTGATCTGATAAGATAGAGGGGATTATTTCAATTTTTTTATATCTGTTGAGATTGGCTTTGTTACCCTGTATGTGTTCAATTTTAGAGAAGATTGCATGAGGTGCTGAGATGAAGATATATTCTTTTGTGTTTGGGTGAAATAGTATGTAGATGTTTGTTAAGTCCATTTGAGTCATGGCATCTGTTAGTTCTCTTATTTCTTTGTTAAGTTTCTGCCTGGTTGACCTTCCGACTGGGGAGAGTGGAGTGTTGAAATCTCCAACTATTAGTGTGTGGGGTTTGATGTGCAATTTAAGATTTAGGAATTTTTTATATATATATATGTGTGGGTACTCTTGTATCTGTGGTATACATGTTCAGGATTGAGATTTCTTCTTGATAGATTTTTTTTCTGTGACATGAAGTGTCCTTCTCCATCTCTTTTGATTGATTTTAGTTTGGAGTGTATTTTGTTAGCTATCAGGATAGCTACCCTAGCTTGTTTCTTAGATCCATTTGATTGGAAAAAAGGTTTGATCTTTTCCCAACCGTTTACTCTGAGGTAGTGTCTGTTTCTGAGGTTGAGGTATGTTCCTTGTTTATAGCAGAAGGCTGGATCCTGTTTTCATATCCAGTTTGTTAGCCTGTGTCCTTTTATAGGTAAATTTAGTCCATTGATATTAGGAGATATTAATCTCTAGTGATAGTTAATTCCTGTTATTCTCTGGTGGTAGTGTTTGTGTGTTTCCCATCTTTGAGGTTTGCTGATGTAAGGTTATCTGTTGTCTGTGTTTTTGTGGATGTAGATGACTTCCTTGGGTTGGAGTTTTTCTTCTAGTGCTTTATGTAAGGCTTAGTTTGTGGATAGGTGGTGTTTAATTCTGGTATTGTTATGGAATATCTTGTTTTCTCCATCTATGATGTATAGTAGTCTGTGCTGGCATTCATGCCTCTTAGTGTCTACAGCACATCTGTCCAGGACTTTCTGGTTTCAAGGTTTCCATGAAGAAGTCAGGCATTATTTCTGATAGCTCTGCCTTTATATATTACTTGGCCTTTTTCCTTTGCAGATCTTAATATTCTTTTTTATTCTGTATGTTTAGTGTTTTTATTATTATATGGCAAGGGGGCTTTTTTTGGTCCAGTCTATTTGGAGTTCTGTAAGCTTATTGTACCTTCATAGGCATATCCTTCTTTAGGTTGGGAAAGTTTTCTTATATGATTTTGTCAAATATATTTTCTGTGCCTCAGAACTGGAGTTCTTTTCCTTCCTTTATACCCACTATTCTTAGGTTAGGTCTTTTCATGGTATCCCAGATTTCCTGGATGTTTTGTGTTAAGGATTTGTTGGATGAATCTATTTCCTCTATCTTATCTTCAATGTCTGAGATTCTCTCTTCCATCTCTTACCTGTTGGTTATGCTTTCATCTGTAGTTCCTGTTCATTTACTCAGATTTTCCATTTTAGAATTCCCTTGGTTTGTGTTGTCTTTATTGACTCTATTTCAGTTTTCAAGCCTTGAATTGTTTTAACTTTTTGCTTCACCTGTTTGATTATTTTTTTCCTTGGGTTTCTTTAAGAGATTTGCTTATTTCTTCCAATTTTTGTCTTTTCCTCCATTTCTTTAAGGATATTTTTCATTTCCTCTTTAAGTGTCTCTATCATCTTCAGAAAGTTATATTTAAGGTCATTTTCTTCTGTTTCTTTTGGGTTAGTATATGCAGTTCTTCTGTTGTATGACCATTGAGTTCCAGTGTTGCTGTGTTGCTTTTTGGGCTGTTGAATGTATTTTTGCATTGCCACCTACCCATCCCTTCCTCCAATTGGTGTAAAGCAGTGTATTTGCCTTTTGGTCTTCTTTTTGCCATTATTGTCTGTATTTCAGGGGTTTTCTTTTGGAACAATCATTGTAGTTGCTGTCTGTGTGTTAGGAAGATGTTCTTGGTCAACTCTGTGCAGTTACTGTTTGTGTCTCAGGGAGCTTCTGAGGTCTCCAGGATGGGCAGGTTTGGGGGTGGAGTGGGACTTATAGATTACTGAACCTGGTCAATCTGGGACGTTGGAATAGGCTGCCTGCAGGTGGCTTGCCTTCTGACCAGCTAGTGAAGATGAGGAAGGTTGGGGAGGGACCCAGGGTTTTGCCCAGGTCCCTAGGGCCTAAACCCTGGGCTGTCTAGTTTGGAAGCTGATCACTCACTTCTTGGTTCACTCTCTGCAGTCACTCTGAAATTTCTTAATGATCCTGAAGTGTGATCTCCAGCAGAAAAAGGAGAAAAACCACTCCACAGTGCTACTGAGGGCTATTTGATCCTCTGCTGAATTAAAGCTTAAAAGCTAAGTCTTGTAATTAACTTACATATTTTAGATCTACCATGATCTATTTTTTCTAAGCCAGCAAATTATAAATTCTAATTCTGAATTAGATTTCCTCTTCTTGGTATTCCTGCAGAATCATGGACTTTTTAAGCCCAGAATTCTAATTAGATAGAGATATTGCTTAATTGTATGCCACACAGCTTGTAAAGTATTTCTGAATTTTAATGTGCTTTATATTTTCCAACTCTAGGAGAAATGAAGTATGTGGAAGGAGAAATGATCTTAAAAGTGAAAGGACCTTCATTCTTGTTTGTGTTGTCAGACTGAATTACACCAGCCAGCTCTAGAAAGCAGCATTATGTTTATCAAGTAGAAAAGACTTTTGTTGATCTTGTTTATTTCTCAGTGTTAGTATTTTACATAGAAAAACAGAAGGGAGAGAATTCAGAGTCAGAGAAGTCCTCAGTTATGGAGACTACAATACAGCAGCACTGGACATAGTCTTAGCATCATAACACACCAAGAGCTGTGAAGAAAAATCAGACTACCTTCATCTTCAATCAAATTCAAGGATACTAAAATGAAATTGGTGTTCAGATTGTATAAATAAAAAAGAGTATACACTGACTACTAAAACATGGTGTATTGTCCCATACTACAAGCAATCATATTAGGGTGAGATCTGAATGGGTGAGATAAAGATACACTGAAAAACAGGACAACCTAGATAGAAACTGGTCAGACTACTAACATAATACCTAATAGAGTTAATTCTAAATGTTCTCATGGTTTCTTTAAGAGCTTATACCCAGCAGAAGATGACCAACATTAAGTGAACTGAATGTTACTTTTGTAGAATTTGTGTTTTATATAGCTTTGTTTGGACCTTTTTGTTTATTACTGGACTTTTACTTGTATATTATGGCTTCTAATTATGATTTTTATGGTATGTGTGTGTGTCTGTCTCTCTGTCTGTCTATCTGTGTGGTCCTGTATTTATCTATTCCTTGAGGTTTTCCTTTCCTTTGTTAGTTTTGTAAGTTTTTATTATAGCTTGTTTTGGGGGGTTGTTTGTTTGCCTGTCTGTTTTATAAAGAAAGAGACAAAGAAAAAGTCCAAGAGTTGAATGGGTTGTGAGTGGGAGGATCTGGGAAGGAGAAACAATATTCAGAATATACTGTATGAAAAACTTTATTATATGTATATCATATATGTATATATAAGAGTTTAAATCAAGAAAATTAAAGATTAAATTGATTAAGCAATGAAGCTCACTTCCCCTACATAAAAAATGATGGTCAATGAAGACGGACACTTAAAAGAAATCCCACACTAGCTGAGAACTGAGAATAATGGAGGGTTATTTATCTACAGGTAGACAAACAAGTCACAAATCTGCTGGAATGGAGCACAGCAACTGAGTCCTGCAGCTGGAAAAAGAGACCTGATGCTCAGTTTACAGTGGCAAAAATAGTATAAGAGGCCATGCCAAGTGGGCGGGTAACTTAAAGGCTACTGGCTGTAGGATTTCCTACAGCACCTCAACTCAAGCCAAATATCTGTAAAGTTGTGCCCTTGTTCTGAGGACACATAGCAAGGTGTGCATAGCATGTTTACTTGGTAAAAAAAAAAACTAGGTTTTCTCCTTTATATCACCAGAAAGGAGGATAATGGAAGTAGGGTTAAGTATGGAGAAGGATGGGAAGGTAAGGAAGAGGAGAGGGTCAGGAAAGGGATTAACTAACTCTAAGGATGCTGGAAACTTCATATGGAAGCACATTTTATAAACTTCCTACATGTAGATACACAGAGACATAGATGTGAGTTTAACTAGCAGACTATACCTCTCCAAGAAGTCATAGGTTACTAACTAAAAAGCATAGTGCTAAGTGTGGGAATCTTTCCTTCAGTTGTTGGGCACAGCTGTTTCCAAGTCCCTGAATCTTACTGATGTTTATGGTTGCCTACAATAATGCTGATAATACCATATTGCTGGAGATACCACACACAGTCCCAAGAAAGTCCTCATGTAAGGCTTTGAACATTAGATTTCTTTCTTTTTAAATCATATCCTTATGATTCTTCTCTCTGTCTCTGTTTCCTTCACATCTTCAAGCATCTCTTCTCATTCCTTATTGACTGTTTTTAGATTCTATATTTCCATTGTGCTATTAAAGTATGTCTAAATGCAGCTACTAAAACTCTATTAGCTATTATAATCCAGTTTTCTCCAATGGAGTATCACTAGTTATATCAACTATACTCCAGGGCAGGAAAGGTTCTAATAGCTAAAGTTTTAGAAGTGCCAGAGCAAATCAGTATGTTTGAGACCTGATAGGAATGCTGCACTCATGAACTCACAGCAACTGTAATTGCCTACACAAGACCTGCAAAAGATAATCCATTCCACATTCCACATGCTGACATGACATAAAAAGAAACTCATGAGTCCTCAACACCAACTGAGGTACTAAGGACAGTTGATGGCTTCTCATGGAGGGAGTGTCATCTTTATTTTTAAGGTGTAACTGCTAGCAAGTCAACCACATTCCAGTACATGGTCCACACCAATAACAATGGCCATCACAAATTGGAGTTGATGGGATTTTCAATTTGAAAAAAAAGGAAGATATGAAGATGAGAAGTTTAAAGGCAGAAGGTAGAAGGGTGAGAAGGACCTAAGAGAATTAAGGAGAGGAGTTAGGGATGAATATGTTCAAAATAAATTATATGAAATTCTCAAAGAACTAATAAAGATATTTATTATAAAAAAGTTTGGCAAGGATGTATACTCTTCTCTTACATCCTTAAATTTTACTCAGCTATGAAACCTCTAAGTTTGTTGATCATTTCTCTGTTGTAATGAGAGCAGCTGGCTGCATCCCCACCATCCGGCTAGTTTATACCTGAAATAACCACACCAAATTGTATTAATTAAATTACTGCCTGGCCCATTATTTCTAGCCTCTTATCAGCTAACTCTCACATCTTGATTCAACCCATTTCTAATAATCTGTATGTCACCATGGGGTTGTGGCTTATCAGGAAAGATTAAGCATGTCTGACCTGGCAGCTGGTTCCTTGGTGGCTGTCTCTGACTCTGTCTTCTTTCTCCCAGAATTCTGTTCTGTCTACTCCACCCACCTAATTTTCTGTCCTATCAAANAAGTAACACATAGACAGAAGACCCTCCTATACCATTTCTCTATATCAAGTTTTGTATAAAGGGACAGATAGGAAATGCTCTAGGCTTTATGACTCACCCAGGTGTCATTTGCAACAACTCAAATCTTGTAGTGTAGGACAAAAGCAGTGAGAGACAACACAGAGCAACTAGGATGATTATATTCCATGAAAATTTAATTTACACACAGAGATATTAGTTTTATAAGATTTTCTTGTTTTACAGAATTTATATTTTCATTATTTTTTTAACTAATTGGGAATATGATAAATATTCTTAGCTCCCAGATTGCAAAAATAGATTGGGCATATTTGTCCTGTGGTTCAAAGTTTGCTGACCCCTGTTCTGGATGTCAACAGATTGGGCAAGTCATTAATATATAGAAATGAAAGCAGAAAGACTGATTTTGACAACTTTTTATCATGATAATTTCATTTTATGTAAATATATATTATCATCCATCACTCTGACACAACAAAAATAAAGAACACAAAAAGAATGAAATGTGCCAGTATCAAATCAGAATACAAGTTGTATGACACAGAAAAACTATGGCTGCTCACCTGAGTGGCTTCCAAGTAGAGAATGATGGCCACCCTTAGTGAGTTCAGGGAGACATAAGACCACCAGTCCCTTAAAAATGATTTGCATAAAAATGTTAAAGGTTAGTTGAGTATTAAAAAGAATTTACTTGCACATAGAAGGAAGCATTCAAGTTGAGTTTAAGAACAACAGGTAAGTCAAAGGATTTGGGCAAACAGCTTAATGGAAGGACAAGTATCAAACCTAGTTAGATGTTCTCTTAGGGCAGAATAGAAGTCTGTACTTCATTGTAAATATCAGAGATTGGAAGTGAGTTGTCAGGGAATACATCTTTCAATTTCTAGTTTCCTCTTATAAATCAGATCTGTCGACATTACTCTAGCATTTCCATACCTGTTTATGAATGAGTACCTCACTTTCCATAGTTCTAAACTCTTGTTCACTAATTTTGATATATCAATATAAGGGTGGTTCAGCTGCAGTTCATATTCATGAAACTATTATGTATTAATTATACTCATCTCCAAGCCTGAATACACACACACACCACACGCACACACATTCCACTTCACAATTCCACCATGAATAATGTTACAGTATTTAGTGTGTTTCTGGATGCTGAGAATAAAAAAATAAAAAATAAAAAGACCACTCAATTCTTTTGGCACTTAAAGGTTTATAAACAATCAGTGAATAAAAAGTTAATAAGTAGTCTGGAAGAAAGTATCAAGTAGGATGAAGAACATAAAATAGAATGAGGGCTGAGCACTGTGGGTGGGGAATAGGATGCTACCTTCTGTAAAGCATAAAAGTCGGACTTCGTTGGTAGAGTGACAACAGAGAACATACGTTTAGGGAGCTAGGCATGTGCATAACTAGAAGAAGACTGTGCTAAGTGTTAAGCACCAGAACAAAGCCTTGGACTTCATGGTGTATTAAATGAGACCACAGCGTCTGGAGCAATGCAATGGGTGAGGTGCAATGTAGGAAATCACTGAGAAACATAGAGTTTTCATTAGGGAGGGGACATGATTTCTAATAAGGGTCATACTTGCTTCTATATTGAGGACAGACTACAGCAGGTGGCCAAGGAACTAATGAAAAGATGCTGATTTAGGCTGTTTTAGTTTTTCAAATAAAATTCATGTTGACTTGGGCTAGAGCAACCTTAATTAGAGAACAAAGAGAAATGAAAAATTTGAGAGAACTAAGATATAGCATTCATCATCTGTTAGGATAAAATTGATGTGAGAAATGCTGGAGAAGGTCAAAGTACATTAACATGCTCTAAGGATATCTTGTTAACACCCATCTAAATCCCACATGAGACAGAAGCTCAAGAATTACAAGAATATGTCCATATTATTTATGAATTTTTCACTGGTGCCTGGCATAGGATACATATTACAACTTTTTAAGTAAATTGATGAATAAAACAAACTGAATACATTAAAAAGAAAGCTTATAACCATAATGTGTTTGGAAGATAAACCTCAAGACAATGGTCTAAACTTTTTTAAGGAAATAAAGCCAAACAGAGGAAAACATGCTGAAGTTGTTAAACATCATTGCCACTTTAAGAGATTTTGGATCTGGGAAACCTATACAGAGGACAAAATTTATCATAGAAGCAAAGGTCACAAAAACACAGACAGGTATGTTTAACTTTTAAAGTAACAGATCTAACAAAAGCTTCTATTCAAATCAGCAATTCACATAAAATTTGAGTTTCTAGTCTCTGAAATCTTCAAAAATTCTTGAAATCATCATGAATTTTTTCAAGAAGAATGCTTCATAGAAACTAAGCCCCATCCAAGTGTCTTTAGGGCCTACATTGTCCCTCCTCCAGATTATCAGGTTCCTCCTTTCTTATTATTCAAATGCCAGAAATGATGGGAAGTTCTCCTCTGTCATATCCCAGTCTCTTTTCTCATTTCTGTTTCCCATTTTGAACCTGAGGGGTCAGGGACTTGTCATTAACTACATCTCCTGAGAGGCAACTTTCTCTGTATTCTTCTGACTTCACTTTTGTCAGCTAGGAAACTCAGGTTATAATTTTTCTTCTATTTCACTGTTCGATGTCCTGTTGTATTAGATACTGCAGTTGCAATGGCCTCTAAGTAGACCTAGGGACTTATCAGCAGAGATCTTCAAGTATAAAGAAAAGGCTTGAGAAATAAGAACCAACTAGCATAGGTTTATGATATGGTCAATGCCATATAGAGGGGGAGTGGAACCTAAATAATTTGATCCAAAGAGATATTTTTGTATATAGCATATACAAAGTATATACAAAGTTTAGCTTATTATATATAGTATATTGATCCAAAGAGATACCTTTGAGATGGTAGTTATGCGGGATGAGGACAGAAGAGAGCTGGAGGGAACAATACGACAAGGATACACTAGTGAAATGAGGCTAAACTTGCTGTGGGTTCTAAGTCAGGCCAGAAAGTGTGAGTCAAAATTAGAAGACAGGGAGACAAGATGCAGACTCTGCAGGACACTGGGTGTCAGCTGAAGTGCTCCTGTCTTCTTTTCAGTGCTGTGTGTGCCCATCTGGCCTGTGAAAAATCCGTCACCATCCTCAGAACTCATTATCAGGGAAAGATTGTACATGCTTTCGTGTTAAACTAAACTAACTGGAGGTGAGTGATGTCAACTTCTTGGTGGACGTAGAGTTTTATTTTAATAGGAGTCAAGACCTGAAACATGTTTGCCATGCCAGAATGAAATGCGCTAGCAGAATGTGTAGAGGCTGGACCGTAAACCTCACCACCACTCACATGCATGAAAAATTAAATGTTTCAGAGAAACAGTCTCCATATTAGGAAGTAACCAGGCAGAGTAGTAAACCCAAACTGAAGGATGACTTTTTTAGAGTAACAATGGGGTTTAGATAGTACTTCAGCACCTCCCTTATTCAGAGGTCATGGGTCAGGAAGTAACTGGCTCTGATACAAAGAAAATGATTCTCCATATCTGACATGGGCCCAGGAAAGCTCTCCCCTGCCTCTCTAGAGCACCTAATTTTTAAAATTATTTTTCAAAATCAGGTAAGAGGAAATATCAAAAGTAACAGTAAGAGTTTGGAAACTTGACCATACCAAGGCCATTTTGATACAGTGAAATCAATTTACTTCATGCTGCTGCTGGTACCAGTGAGATCAGCAGGTCCTGCCTGCTTTGTTAATTGCCATAGTGACAACCCAGATGCATGCAGGTACTGCTGACTCATAATGTAGACTGGAGACTGTTTTAGAAGGAAGAGTAAGAAACACCAAGGAAGGATTCCTTTATGACATGATTTTATAAAGGTAGTTTCAGGAATTAGATAATGCAATTCCTTAATCCAGTCAACAAGGAGGAAAGGATTCCAGATTATATGTTTTCCTGGCAGTCATAACTCTACGTCCATCTTTGGAATGTCAGCATGTGAAAAGTGTGGTAAGGTGGATAATGTGATGAAATTACAAAGCTTTGAATCTGGTACATTTACTTTGTGTGGATGTGGATTCTCAGACAGGGTTAAACAAGATAAATCCCTTTGTTGTTTGTTTGCACTGTAACGGGAAAGGTTGTAAAAAAAAAAAGATCCTCCTTAGATATTACAGTGCAGTCACACATCTATTAAATGCTTATCCTGGTTTAATTTCCTCAAATGAGACTATTAATTACTGGAACCACAATGCCAACATTTATTATCCTGATTGTGTTAGAAACAACTTGGCGCTCTTTCCAAAGGTTATTTATAGCTTACCTTGGATGGAAATCACTTATTGGCCATTCTATTATTTACGATAGCATCTAATTACTGAAAGCAAGACATATGAATAGTTCTTAGTTCACAATTTCTCTTCTGTAAAATTTGATTTTTCACTTCTGTTCAGTCATCACAGATAGCAGAATAGCCTTTTCTTGCACATGATCTGAGCTTGATCATTGCTCAAAAGAGGTACAGGGTAGGCTGCCCACTATGTACCTGTTTCTTGGTGGTGCTAATTCAAGTCATTCATCTGAAAAGTTGACTTTATTGCTATAGCTTATACTATTATTCACTATGAACCATTGTTATATGACTTTATTATTTTTTAATTTTATTTAATTGACTTTATTTCTACCCTAAATCAATTTAGAAAAGATAATTATATCACTACCACGAGTGAAAAATTATCATCAATTGTCATAAATAGAGGAAACAAATATATCAAATGTGTTGTTGCTTTTCAAAATGGTTTTGAGCCAAATATCTGCTTTGTTTTACTGGCAAGGAGTTTAACAGCAGTTTTAAAAGCATCTTAGCTATAGCCATCCTTGTCGATGGACATTAAATGGATACAAGAGCCATTACATCTCTCTTATAATTCGGTATTGATTCAGAGTCAGTGGACCACCTAAAATAATTTCAAATGTTATCTGCAGAATATTTGGGAAATAAAATAATTTTGAAAAGAAAACAATCCCTGTTCAAGATAACATTCATAAATTGATTATTTTAATGATAAAGATTATGGCACAGTAAGATGACTGTGTGGAAATATACAATCATTCTGCTGAGACTATTGGTAGTCAATACCAATACATTTTTTAAAGGGCCATTCACTCCAGAATTAGATTCCAATCTAGTTTAAGAACTTTACTCTTTCAGCTCTTATGAAGGGGTTTTAACCTCTCTTCTTTGATTTCCTTGTCTCTTATATTGGTCTGATAATGCCTCTCTGATATGAATGTTATCAGGATTAATAAAATAGCATAATGATATGTCTGCCACATACTAGGGGCATAATTGGGAGCTATTTTTGAGGGCAACATACAGACGGTTGGTTGTATTAGCCCAAGGCGTTGTCTTATAATATAAATGAGAAAACAAAATCTATTTGGTAAACTAAGCAAAGTCCTAAATTATTTCTATGAACTCATGTAGAAGAGAAATTTCAAGGAAATTGTCCAAATGATACAGATCAGAACCTTTGCTACTTAAAGGTACCCAGCACTAGCATGGCACCTTTTTGTTTGCTTAGTTCTTTGTGGCTGAAGTCATCTGGACAATTTACTAAATTATATTTTTTTCTGTTGTGGTAACAGCTTGAGAAGCTCCATTATGAGGAAGAATACAGTGCTAAACACTTCTCTAGTTCAGGTCAATGTACAAAAGCAATTAGTTATGTTTGTGACTTCAAAGAGCCAGCAAATCCTAGTCATACACACCTTGAAAGAATTCCCACATGCAGGTTCAGCTGAACATGGCTAGTGAGAATAGCCCAGCTCTTCAGCAAACTTAGGAACACCTCCTGTGGCTGCCTAACATCTACTGTGATAAGCCCACAACTGACACTTTTAATTTTATATTGTAACACTCTTCATTTTTCAAGAAACTTTATTCTTTTAAAATGTACCTTACTGTTGTGGACTATTACTTCGACAACGTAAAGTTGTGTTATGTTTCTCTGTTACAGAATCTTACTTTAACTATGTAAAGGGGGTTATATTTTTTCATGCTGCATTTGTGTAATGGTGCAAAGATGTGTTATTTTGTCTGGCTAAGGCACCTGATTGGTCTAATAAAAGAGAATTAGGTGGAGCTGGCAGGAAAAGAGAATAAAAAGGAGGAGAAATTTAGGTTTAAGCAAACATGAGAGGAGAAGAAAAGAGGGGGAAAGTAATGAAGAGCCTCCAGGACCAGCTGGACACCCACCAGCCAGCCAGATACAAAGAAACTGGAAAAGTAGAACATACAGAATGAAAGAAAAGTAAAAAGCCTCAATGAAAAACATAGATTAAAAAGAAACAGGTTAAATGAAGTTAAAAGAGATAATGGGACAAACAAATGATAAGGCCAAGCATTAATAACTAATAAGTCTCTGTCATAATTTGGGGTCAGGCGATCCCCAAGAAGGACTGTTACATATTATTTATATACTTCTCTACAAGGATTTTATTAAATGTCACCACACACCAGTGAACTAGGCATATATGCAAAATAAAGTTAATATGGAAAATAATATTATAGAGTAAGTATCTTACTATTTACATACTTACTTAAATAAAATTAGTAACTCTGCTCATGTTGATGCCAGTAGGATTAAAACTAGATTTATATGCACATATAATGACAAAAATTAATAGGAAAACAATTACTCAGTAGGACTTTTTCAAGTGTTAGGGCCTCAGATATGTAGACAAGCACACTAGTACTCGGCTGAATCCAAGCTTTCAACTGACATTTTTGATTAGCCATTGTGTTGTATTTAAGATTTAGAAACATAACTTTGAGGTTTTTATAGTCATCATAACCTGAAGGCATTTTTTTTGGTATGGAGTCTTCCTTAAAAGTAAATCAATGTTTTTCCTTTAGGATAAGATATGTTTGATTCTTTAACTGTTTTAAGATTTTATAATAGAACATTCTTTAAATATAAAATGTTTCACTTGTTCCACTTTTTCATTTACCAAGAACTTAACACTGGTAAGAATACAGTTAGATTGTTAGAAGCAGTGTGGTTCTAACAATTGTTTGAAGCAGGTGATTGGTGGTAAAAAAATATGCAAAATTGTATGCTGCTTTCCAGAGAGTTACAATTTGTAATTACATAGAGTTCATCTAGGCATCAGAAATGTGTATCAAGTCAAGATATGCTTGACTCTGTTTTTTTGTGTCTACTAACCCTTCCCAAACTTTCAGGTTGTGTGTGGATATAGTTGCCAATTATTGGGCTCCATTTGTAGTGCAAAGTTTCTGTCCCAACTAGTCCTGTAACTGTTCAAATAAACACACATAGGCTTATATTAATTATAAACTGTTGGACCTATTGCTCAGGCTTATTACTAACTAGCTATCATGACTTAACCCATAATTCTTATCTATTTTTAGCCGCATGACTTGCTTCCTTTTCTTGGTAATGCATTCTTATCTTGTTTCCTCTGCATCTGACTTGCAACTGAATCCTCTTCCCAGAATTCCCCTAGTCTGGTTGCCCTGCCTATACTTCCTGCCTGGCTACTGGCATGCTACCAGTTGCTTATAAACACCATTTAATTGTTTTGTAACAGGGCCTTGTGGTTTTTGTCACTAACACTGAGTTAGGAAGTCTCTCTTAAAGAAGCTACACCTCTGCTTGCCTCTAGAAAACAGAGCCCACCCAAGAAAATGTTGTTAACCAAGAAGATATGTGACTTGCAACATGCTTCTGGACTGAAGAAAGACAGAGATGTAGTTGTAAGCCAGATGCAGAAGAAGCAAGAAGAGCATGCCTTACTGGGAAAAGGTATCAAGCCACATGGCTAAATATAGATAAAAATTATAGGTTAGTTTAAGTTGTAAGCGCTAGTTAGTAATAAGCACTGGACTGACACAAACACCCTGAAGGTAGAAAAATTGTCAGGTCATGGGAGTGACCACCTGATTCTGACTGCTTGCTCCAGAGGAGGTGAGTCATGCCTGGTCTATGTACTTCGACAAAAGCCTGTGAATTAGGAAGTCACAGGACCTATTATAGAACTTACTACTCATGTTTTACTAAATGTCATGCTGTCAAACTACCTTCTAAATACTCATGTTTGTACCTATAAATCAGTGCTACCCCCAGAAGAGCTTCTTACTATAAAAGGTGGCAATTAATGCTGAAATCCATAACTGACCAAGATGCCCAAAATAAATTATGATAGATGTAATGTTGAGTTGGAGGTGAAACCCCAACCTGCTGGATGCTGGCCCCTCCCTGGGGAGGGTTTGGACCACCCCCATGGGATATTTAGGGTCATGCCAGAAAGAGGAACATGTAGTTTTAGGTTTGCATGTGTGCTCCCTCTGTCTTTCCCTCACCATGCTCTCCCGGCCACCTGGAAGTGTCCTGCTATTAAACACAGGCATTTAATTTGGCTTATCTGGTCTGATTGGATTTCTTTGCACTGGCAGAGATGTTTGTTTTAAATTTTTTTTCTCATAGATGGAGGTCCCACTGGGGGGTGCGGGCAGCCTTTTCTGTGGGCCCAGGGCCACGTGTTAGAAGAGCTCTTGTCCCCCGAGCTCTCCGTGCCAAGCTAAAACTGGATCCTGAGCTAGTGGCTGCATCTTGGTGAGTCCCTTTCTCTTGTCCAGGCTATTAGGATTTTGGGGGACCCATTTGTATTCATTTTTGTTGATTATCAGGCTTTTGTGGAAGAGGCAGTCTGTGTCAAAAGCCTAATCCAAGTGGTGAAAGCTGAGACTTTTGCTGAAGTGGACTTTGTTTCTTTAGGGACGCCTAACATTCAATTTTCACAGCCCCATTCTGGCCCAAGAGCTATTTCAGTGGACACACTGTAATAGACTTGAGCCACACAATTGGGTATAGACTTTTAAAATGGGCACTTGCAATTCAAAGCCAGATCCACTATCATCCCTGGGATACCTCTTACAAAATCCTTTTAAATTAGGGCTAGCTAACTTAAAACAAATAATGCTCCAAAAGCCCATGGTTTTTATATGTGCGCTCCCACCCGGCTCCTCTCCCTCCCCTCCACTCCTCTCCCTCCGCCACTTTCTCTAAGCTGTCTATTGTGTTTTTCTGGCCTTTGCTCTACCTCCTCTTACAGTGTTTGCTCTAAAAGTACTTTATTTGTCTGTCTGTTAGAATGATGTGGCCACAATATATCTGTGTGAGTATGTGAATTTATGTTTCTGTGTTAATGTGTGCTTCCAGATTACAGCAGCTCTGGAAAAATATAAACACATGGGTAGCTGCTATTTTAACCTCACTGACATCTTTCATAAGGGCACCCATGTGTGCTAGTCTGCCATCTTTGGTAAGGGCACCCACATGTGCTAGTCTGCCATCTTTGGTAAGAGTAATCACATGTGCTAGTATTCTATTAGCATTGGTAAACTGTAACTAATTAAATAAAATACATATCTAAATTTAGCTTATATGCCCAGTTTAAGTAACAGGTAATAAATACCCAGATCTCAGGTGCCTTTACAGATCTGAGATTATGGCATTTTAACAAGAGCCTCTAACACAGACATGCAGCTTCCATGGCATTCTTTGCCTCCTCCAAGAAGACAGAAGACCTTCTGCCTCCAGGCTTTGCCTTTGGGTTAGGCATAGCCATCCACATAGCCAAAAAGCAGCAGTGGCCTTTAACCAAAACCAATTGCAAATTTAACTGCAATATTCATTTGTAAATTTAGATCAAATTGAGTGGCCAAGACATTTGCATTCCACCCTGATCAGGTATCCATTGTGCTAGCAGAAGAAACACTGACTAATGGAAAATCCAGCAGCCCTAGCTACTCTGGCAGCCATAGCAATGGCTGCCATTATCATGGGATGGATTGATAGAGGAGCAATCCTTGGCACTCAGACCACCACAGCCAGCTCCTCAGGATCCCAGCACTCTTCAGTTGACAAGCCAGTGTCTATTTGATCTCTTGGCTCTGTCCTGTCTTCAGGCTTCTGGACAGGAAAATCCACAGCATGCACCAGATGCTCAGGTACCCATATTGGACTGTCAGCATCCTGTGGGAAAACACAAACAGCCC
>LOJH01028196.1:3559-15950 GCA_001685095.1 Ellobius talpinus
ATATACATAAGAGCAGCACTAGGCAGATTTGGAAAATGTATGCCTTTATGTGAGCACTAATAAATGAGTATAGTAGTAACAACAATAAAGAAGAAAACATGCATCTGGAAGGGAGACAGAAGGGTTACATGGAAGGGATTGGAGAGCAGAAGGGGAACAAAGGTGATATAAACATTTATTTTTACAATAAAGAAGAAAACATGCATCTGGAAGGGACACAAGAGGGTTACATGGAAGGTAATATAAACAGTAATATAAAGGTAATATAAAGGTGATATAAACATTTATTTTTACAATAAAGAAGAAAACATGCATCTGGAAGGGAGACATGGAAGGGATTGGACAGCAGAAGGGGAACAAAGGTGATATAAACATTTTAATTAAAATAAAAGATATATGTCCTTAAAAATTTAAGTTTTTTTTTTTTTAGTGGAACAGTAATCCCTTTGGAAAAAATTACCTTAGCCCAAAATGTTGCAAGAATGTTTGGCAGGTAGCATGGCTTATATAACGGTCATTATTCTGGTGGCCAGGAAACCCATCACAGTCCTGAATGATGGATAATCTGAAATTGACACATGGTACTGCTAGCTTGACTTTTTGAGATCCACCTCTTCCCCTTGCACCGGATGGTTGGAAGAATATGGATCTCTTTTCCATTTCTTTATAATTTATTTTCTGTGTTTAATTGTACTATTAGATTTCAAGTAATGTATACTGACAACAAAGTGGATTTTCACACATCAAATAGCCTTATATATATTTTATCTGTCTGCATGTATCTATGTCCACTATGTGCCTTGAATCTGTGTAGTTCAGAAGTTTAAGGTCCCCTGAAACTGGAGTTACGGGTAGTTGTTAGTCATCATGTGAGCACTGGGAACTGAATCTGTGCATTCCATGAGAGCAGTACTCACGTTCCACTGTTGATTATATTTTCTCAAATTAAAACAAAATCCCCAAATATATACTTTTATATTTATATTTTTAACTATCATTATACTTTAGAAATGTACATGTGCAGTATAATACGCCAGGCTACTTATAGTATATAATGCTCAGTCCATTCTCATCTTCAAAGCTTGATTTGGAAATGTTTATGTAATGAATTTCATACGCTGATAAAGGAACATGTACTATTTCAATGCATGTATGTAATATATCAGTCACATCTTGTAGGCCTCCTGTGATGAACTCATATAAACCTAGCTACATAGCATATTCCTCAACAAAATACTGTTACATTGAAAGAGTTTAGAGGTACAGATTTTGAAATTTTTAGAAGCTTAAATATGTCTACTTTAGTCTACAGAGGAATTACGTCTACTTCTCCCTCTCTTCCCTCTTCGTTTCCATTAAGCTTCAGTTCTTTACAATGGGTCCTCTCTCCAGTTTCAATTTATTTCTTCTTTTTAATGAAATCTTGCCCATCCCCTAAACACACTGACATTTTTGACATTGTTTGTGTTTCCTTCATATTAATTTGATTAAAGATCTTATCAAGGGGTAGGCTGTTAGGGATGGGATCTACATAACATTCTTAGGACACTGGGTGCATGCTATCTGAATGTAGCTCTCCTGCGGCCCAGCAGTCCTCTTGCATCGACTACTATAAAAGGAACGACCTTGGGTCTCCGTGTCTCATGTGATTCTTCTTCTAACAAATGTCACCTTCCCCCAAACTTGCTCTTCATGCTGCTGTGCCCCACACAATGTGCTCCAGCCAAATGAAACTGCCCACTGAGGTGCTGACAGAGGAACTCGTCTACTAAATCTGCCAATTGCAAGGCAAATTACATCATTTCCATGCCATGAATAATTTGATATAGTCACCCCAAACTATTAATAAAAAAGTTCTATATTACTGAACCTATTTAGCTCTTCTGTTTAAGCTTTCCCCTGGTTAACACAATAACATAAAAGTAGGTAATAACTTCGATCCAGAAAGAAACCAATGCTCTGATTGGCTACTTATTGCTAAGACAAAGTACTCTAGGCAATTAAGCTAAGTTAGGAAAGGTTTTGTGGTTTTTTTTGCATTCAGAGATTTCATAGTGTAATTAGATGGCTCCCTTGTATTTCATCCTGTGGTGAACTGGAGAAAGGGGAAGGAAGAGAGAAGAGACTATGAGAATCCATGAATATATAAAAGAACATTTCTCACTTTCTTACTATGGCAGGCTTACAGTGATCCACTTCTACCTGGGCCCTACTTCCTAGTAGACTATTCAGATTAGATCTCATCTTTTGAGTATTAACCCACTCTTTAGAAACAATGACTAACTACAAGATTAGAGAAGAAAAGAAGGTAGTCTTGGACTCTAAAATGCTCAGTAATGAGAACTTGGATGATAATAAGATTTTGGTCAATAGAAATCATTCTTAGACATACCTAGGATAGAGAATGTAGGTGAAACCTTGAAGACACAAATTTCAGCTGCTTAATCATTACAGGTAACTCTAATAGAGCAATAAACTGAAAGTGCAGCCTTGCTACTTTATGTATCAGATTTTATTTTTTTATTTTTAAGAGTATTTTCTTTTGATTTGTTTGATTTCTTTTGTTTTATACCCTTGACCACATTAAAGAAATGTGTCTGTAACTCAATTCTATGAAGGCCATAGCTCTCTAAAGCAAAAATCTAACTTTATATTCTAAGTCACATTCTTATCTGTAGTTACAAATCTTCCCAAGTACCTATATTGAAATCTGTAAATTAAAGTGAAAATGTCAATGAGACTTCCAAAATTGTTCGGCTTTCAACAATTTTCTATACATAAATGAGTTTGACCTTTGCAATAGATATGCAGTAGTCACTGTTCACTATTATCTAATATTTTTCAGTCATTTAAATATTAATAAACTACTTGCATCATGATTGACGTCAACCACATCTCTCCAATTTTTTTCCCCTCAGCATCTTCGGATCTGGAGTCAGTCCAGTAGTCCTTAACCATGAGTGTTGCCTTGGAGACATTTCATCCCTCCTGAGTGGAGTGTGAGATGATAAACTTGCCATCACACTTTGCCTGCACTGAAACTGTTACCAAGGGATGATGAGATTTATCCAGAGCCAGAGTGCTAGTCATCGACTGCTTGGCTGAAAATTATGCTTCAG
Organism: Ellobius talpinus; assembly: GCA_001685095.1. Lineage (NCBI taxonomy): Eukaryota > Metazoa > Chordata > Mammalia > Rodentia > Cricetidae > Ellobius > Ellobius talpinus. The sequence continues at coordinate 6,679 of LOJH01028196.1, forward strand.
ATGTCTGATTCTTAACCCAATTGGCTGTGTAACATCCCTTGAGAACGTTGGTGCTAAAAGATTCAGGCTGTTTCAATTTACTCTTTTAATTAAAACACAGAACTAGAGGAGAAACAAATGAAATAGAGAGAGCAGGGCTTAAAATATCTTCTAGCCCCCTCTTAGTATTCTTTGTTACAATTTTGCATTTAGGCTCTAACAACATATCTCTGAACAACTGTCACTTTTTCTTTTTCATTATATAATATGCCACATTTATAGGCTCTGAATGGTCATAACATTCCCTTTTCTCCACACAGCATCAGAAAAAGCAGCACATAATTCCAAGCACTGACATCTAGAAAATGCTACACACCGCGTTACTTCATTATATGCCCTTTTTTGTAGTGAGAAACTGTAGATTAAAGAATCCATCAACAGCTCTTTTTTTTTATCGAGCACAGTGTTCAGAATCTATTAAAAACAGGCAGTAATTTAAGAAGAAAAATAGAGAACTTGCTTTATGATGATAATATTGTTATATGAGGCAAGCAACAAAACTCTCAGCATCGCTGTGATTTATGCATTTACAATCAGATTCCCTTCCCAAAGGAAAAGTAAATTTCTCCCAGCTTTGAAAGGAAATTTGAATTGTTTTATTTTTCCATTGTATCAATGAATGAACAGATGTCAGCTCCATATTAATCTCTAAAGACTAACAGGGCAAGCATGTGCCTTACATAAGCATCTTGCAGTCCATATAGTTGGAGAACCACAGATAAACACTCACATGAAATTTGAAGAGATAATACTCAGAAAGAAAAACCCCAGAAGACATGAATTTGTTGTCCAATGAGCTTATTATGTGGCTTTAAAATTTGGACAAAATGTATTTTTGTGAGCATTTTAAACATAAGAAAAATAAATTCATTTAAAGCGAAGAATGAACTAAGACAATCCAGAAGGAAATTCAATGAAATATAGTGATCACTATAAAAGAGAAAAGACGGTTTATCTGGTCAGTTTACATTTTGCATGCTGTTAGGGTTTTGAGTATTTTCTTGAGAAGCTTATATGTTAGGAACGTGCTCTGGAGAGAGGCAGGAGAAGGGATGGGAGGAAAAACTGTGGTTGAAATGTAAAATGAATAAAATTAAATTAATTAAAATTGTTAGAATTATCACCTAAAATTTCAATAATTGGTTAGAATAAAATAATGCTATACTTATATTCTGTAGTAGATACTGGTTTTTCTTTATTTGCTATTTGTTTTTGCTTTGTGACATCTTACACATGTTCTTTTTAAACAGAAGATCATCTTGTGTTCTTAACTCTCAGAAGGCGTACAGGAGGGACGGTAAGTTTGAGAGGCCTGAACTACACAGACTAGAGCAGCAGAGGTGGGGGCGTGTAGATGGGAAAGTGGGAGGAGATGGGAGAATAAAAGGGAGGGGAAAGTCACTGAGATGTAAAATAAGTGCAAAGATAATGTTATTTAAACGAAAAATTAGAAAGAAGACATAAGACAAATAAGATAATAAAGCAAAGTAACTAATGATTTTTTTTTTGAGGCATGGTTTCTTTGTGTAGCTTTCATGCCTGTCCTGGAACTAGCTCTGGTAGACCAGGCTGGCCTTGAACTCACAGAGAGCCACCTACCCCTGCCTCCCGAGTGCTGTGATTAAAATCATGTGTCACCACCTCCTGGCCTAATTTTTCTTAAACTTCTCTTTGAACTTGAAAACAGCATAATGAGGTATCTGTTTGTTTTCAGGTGTTATTAATTGCCAATTGTTCATTCTTAATTAAAATGTACTAAATTTCTCCTTAAATATTTGGAAATTTGGCTTATATTTCTCTTAAATTCCACAGTAGCCAAACCTGTACTCTTAACAAAAATTTTATGCTTCTATTTATCTTCCTAAATGTGGAGATTTAAGATTCTATCATAATCATTGTGTTAGTCATTCACTAATCTCATTTTCATGGTCTCCAACTGGGGCTATTTCTTTTGTTTTCATAGGCTTGCTCACCATATACACTTGCAAAGACAGTGGAGTGTTCAGGAACAATTAGTGAGTATTAATTTCGGGGTGTACTGCATACAGTCCTTGCATCTTCCTCCTTTCAGAGAAGGAGAAACTAAAACAAAGGAAGAAAAGTTGAACGGAGACTCTCCCAACACCAGAGCACTTGGCAACATTAAGATGAAAATTTGAACACAGTCTATCAATGACATGTAATTCTGTAATTTCCCAGCAAGCACAGGAATGGGGAACAGAAAGATAATTAAAAATTAATTTTTATTTTTAAATTAGTGGCCCACTCACAGATTTTAAATATTTTTGCTTACAAATCTAATGTCATGTCTAATGTGAAATCATTTAACATTCCTTTAACAATAGTTTAATATATATTATATTAAATATATTCATATATAATGTAACTCTGAGCACAGGATTTTTATATCATGATACCAAAGCACATAGAATTTTCTTCCATGTGTTTTTCAACCTTTATCTTTTAAGTTGAAACACATTTGCTCACGTTTATTGGGTAAATGTGCTACTTTCGCCCATGCACACTGCTTAGCTAAAGATATTTAGCATGCACAGGAGTCTAATTTTATTGGTTCCTTACACTAGGATGACACATTCTCATTCTGCTTCTAAGAATTTTGAAGTATGCATGACTGTCTATTACATTCAATATGAAGGTTTATGAAACACCAGTACTTATGCCACTAATTAAAGTTTAAGAGAGTCTTAGATACTTTAGTAGCAATGGATGTTGAAGATACATTGCCACACTGAAATGAAGAGTAGTCACTTTGTTTCTTTCACTAAAAGAAATGAGAATTCTCTGCACTGAGATCTTGTTTCTCATGATAACTCAACACATATGCTGTCATCTGAATTACTTTAGTGTCTAGTAATTAGGCTTAGGGAAATGACAAACATACAGAAAATATTCTGGCTATTGCTAGTGCTTTGAACAAGAAATTAACTGTCTTTTACTCAGGAACCTCGTATCACCGATCACAATACAAAACCTAATTCTTTATTTCATGAGTCATATAAAATCCTAAATATTCTTCAGTTCTTAACATGCACTGCATGGGTTGTTTCCTACCATGGATTCTACAGAATGTTATATTTCAGGATATGAATTAATTAATCGATCTAGAATTTTAAATAATTAATATTTTCTACATTGTATTAATTAAGGGTGTGTGTGTATGTGTGTGGTATGTGTGTGTATGTGTAGAGGCATATAAATGCCAGGTGTAGAGGTCAGTGGAGAAGGGAACAGGTTTGGTGTCATTTGTTCTGACACTAAAGACTATTCCATACTTCATCTTATTAATTCATTCATTTATCTTTTTATTCTCTTACATTACTACATTGCTTATAAAATAATATCTTGCTATGCATCCAGGCTAGTCCTACCCGTAGGTTATTTTGTTAACATTGTAGGTACTTGTAAACCTGGATGATTTGTCAATCACTATATGTTGGTGCAGTCAAGAGACACAATAGGCATATGATATGAGAGCTTGCTGTACAGGTAATGCAGAATACTGCTTTATGGTAAGCATTTTTAGCAACTTGCAGTAGTCTATTCTACAATAAAATAGCATAGCATATTAAATGTATTATTATGCAGTGTTAACATACTTATCTATTGCATTATCAGGTATTATCGACTCTGACTTATTGTACTGCCATGCTTTCATGCAGTTGACAACACAGTGGGTTTTTTTTATCTGCAATACAACTAGATAAGCAGCACCTTGCAATATGACACCATAATGCACACAATGTCACAATGCTATATGCATTTCTCACATCTACTCCACTTTAAGGGAAATAATTGTATATATAATCAATTATTTACTGACACCTAATACACCAAAATTTTAACTAAAATTTAAATCTGTGAGTTAAAGCTATAGTTTTCCTCTCTCCATCATAAGAATTAATTTAAGAAAATTATATAAATTCCCTGTGTTGATATCTACCTTATATCAATGCACTGAAAAAAGTAACCATAAAATTACAGGTTTACTATTTAAATAGTTAGAGCTGTATTTACATGTATATGTATGGTAAAAAAAGATTTGCTTTTATTTTTTAATGACATACAGGCATAATAGACAGAATAAAGCCATATTGCATAAGCATATACTGTTACTATAGAGACAGCATTCGATTACCTGTTATATTCTATAACACAGAGAAATTTGCATACAACACTTTTCAAATATTTAGAATATATTTGATACTATATTCTTTTAAGCTGAACTTTACAACATTTATAAATTCATAATTTATAGTCTCAAATTTATGCCTATGACATAGTGTTCATATAAAGAGAATAACTAATACAAACTTAATATTTGTATCATGCTTACAGATGCTATTTATTGAATTTGATAATATTAACATTGCATTATTTAATGCATTCCATAAGTTAAAACTTTTCTCAAGTTATTTCAGATTTTACTTTATGTTACATGTGCTCCAGAATAATTATGATTACAGACCAACATAAACTTTCTTAAAACATTAGTATATTTATTTTGTGATGGATTTTGTAACTCTGTTGCTTGATTTTTATTGTGTAATTTGTATATGATAATTATGCCACTATGTCAAATACTGGACTTGCCTGGCACAAGTTATGTAATTCATTTTCAGTAAAATATTGTTTCTTTCAAATGCACATAATTCCTTCTTCTAATACTTACTTTTTTGTTAGGCAAATTCAATTGAACAGCAAAAGAAAATTGAAGACTCCAATCCCCGATCCAAATCTAAAACATAAAACTGTGCAAAATTTGCGCCTTTATATGTGAACCTCTAGGTCACTTTTCTCCACTTTAACTCCCATAACAGTTTGCAATAAAAATACATATGCATTTAAATTATTTCTTGTTGTCACCTTTATCATTGGTGTATAATGTATACTTATATGTATAGCTTATAAAAAAGTAACATATATAAGGTTGTATCTGTAAACCAAGTAATTCCAGTATTTGTAAATGGAATTAACATATAAATACTAGGAAATATATACTTCTAATATTCACAATTCACAAGAATTATTCTAATCTGACTTATAAAAATAAAATTTTACAAGAATACAATTTTCTTTATTATTCCATTCATAAACTTTTCCTATTGAGTATAATTTGAATAGAACATTTAAAATCATTATCATATTCAATTCTGAATATTTGTTTACTTTAAATCATTTTCTGTTCCCAAATTCTGAGCTTTGTAATATATATCTATATACACACATTCATAAATGTTTTATTAGATACTTTAGCATACATTTGAAATTATATTTTCTGATTTTTGGTATGTGTGTATGTTTGTGTGTGTACATATGTGTGTATGAGTATGTATGTGCGTATGTATGTATGTTGTTTCTGAATGTGCCTTCTTTCTGTGTGTGCATCTCTGTCTCTTGTGAGTATTTGCATATGTGTGTCTATATGTGTTACTACTATAAGTTTTATAGTTCGAGAACAATTTAGTAGCAGCACTTGGGAGAAGTCCTGAAATATCCAAGTTAGAAAAATATTTAAGTATAATTTGGAAGTCAAAACAAAATAAACAAACATGTTCTAACACTTCGATTTATGTGCAACATTTTTTACAGTGAAAAGAAGAATAAGATAAAATTAAGGTTTTTAAAATAACAAGCTGATCACAATGACAATTATTTGAGATTGTTTAATAACTCGGTCTTGTATGTTACAAATGAGGCCCATAAAAGAGGATTTAATGGTTAAACCCCATGACTAGTGAAAAGGACAGAAGTAGAATCACATTGTTCTACTCTCATGTTTTTACCTGTCTTCCAAAACAACTCTGCCTCACATGACCCTGCAAATATATCCTCAAATGTTGTTTTTAACCCACCTACCTTTTATAAAATCTGTGAAAATATCAGCGAGTGGCACAGCATGGTGTAAAGCCACCCCTTTCTCTTCTCACATGGTGTCTGATAACTTTTTCCTCAAGTAAATTACTCTTTTAGAGCTCCATATATGTATCCAATGAAATACAATAATATTTCTGTTATTTTCTATTCCTATAATTACCTCTAGATATTTGATCATAACTCTTTCTCAACCTTGTGTCCTCTTTGTTTACATTCTTCTATTTTTAATTATCCACTAAATTCACTTTTCAGTACCCATATGTGCAAGGATTTTAGGTTTGGCCAATGGTCCACGGGAAACCTGCAACTGACCACACGGATGAAAAGATTAGTTCTCTCGCCTTGCAGACATCAACTGCCAGTTGTTCTTTAGTTAGGCAAAGTGCTTTGTTATCTCCTAGCCAACTCATTCTGGAATTTTGGCTGCTCAATATTGTGCAATTCTTGTGCAAGTACAGCTACTGTAATTCATGTGCTCAAAGGTCATATTGTCAAACTGCCTTCTGATTATCTATGTTCATACTCATAGACCTTGATTGCTCTTAACTTTGGTCAAAGAAACCTCTTTTGCAGTAGACAACTGTTAATGCAGAAATGAATAGCAGGTCAAAGGGTTGAGAGTAAGACACTGAGTATTCAGTCATAAGCAGAACAAATGCATTGCACTACCAAGGTTCAGGGAACATTATGGAAGAGGAAATATGGTTAGTTGAACAGTGCAAAGTCTTTTTATCATGACATGGGATTTGCAATCTTGAATTCACACTAGCAGATCAACACAAGATCATAGGACCCTACATACCAGCAGAAATGCAACAGACAGTAATCGATGCATAGACTCCTAATTCCTCAAAGTACTAAAAGTAAAAGACTGAATACTTAGCCTTACATTGAATATCTTTGTTAATTTCCCCAATCTCTGCTTTCTGCTCAGGGTTTGAGAAACATCATGGCAAAAAGGAAAAAATAATGCAAGAGTCAGGGTAGAGGGGAATGTTGCTGAAAGCTGTCCTCAGAGTATTCTGCAAGGATATAGGAATTTCTCTCCTACCTTGGGAATTTTTCAATATTAAAAATCTCTTAGTGGTGTTAATTATGTTTGTATGTCTTTTTGGAAGCTATAGGTCTACATCTAAATATACAGCTCACACCTCTCTGGGATCATTACATTATTCAATGCAGTGTTAGATTGTGTCCCAATGGAATCTGAGTTTCCACTAAAGGTAAACATGTAAAAGAAAATCCAACAGTCAAATCTGAAAGTTGGCTTTACACCAACTATTATTTCTTATTAATTCTGCCTGACTTATCTGGGATATTCACATATTTTCATTATCAAAATACTTGCCCCATCCCACCAAACTCAAAGAAAAAATATAAACATCATCAACAGTGCTATGACTGCATAATGCTTTTCAATCATATTAGGCTACTTCCCAGTTAAAGGATGTAATTATGCATCTTAATTGTTCTACATTTGTTCTGAAGAGTGATGTATTAACCGTGGCTAGAGCCCTTTCTTTAAAAAAGGCAGAATATAATAAATCCTATAGTATCTTTAACAAGCAGTCTTGGATCTAATTTTCTTTTTCCTTAGTTAATACAAAAGCTAGGAATAAAAAACCTTCCCTAGTCTGAAAGAATTTCAGAGATGTGAATATGCAGACCTCAGGGAATTTGCCTTAAGCCATGCTATCACAGCTATTCCCAGATGCTAACATTATATTTAGAAAGATTTCATCCTATGGCTCTTCTTTTATTCATGGATAAAATGCTAATTATTTTATGAAATGCTTAGATGTTTCTTAAAGAATAGAAGCCTGAATTTTGGCATACTTTACTGACATTTCTGAAAACATTCAATTTTCCTGTATATGTTAGTTACATTGAAGTGGTATAAATCTATACCAAGTATTTACATAGAGTTAGAGAACACTGTATCAACAATGTTTTAATTTAAAATATATATTGCATATACTTTTCTTCACAGTATTCTGTGGATGAAGAGAGTAAACTCTGTTAGATCATTAGCTATGTCTAGTCCTTTAAACTTCAAATTTCTTTGGATAAACAAAATGTTTTAACAATATGAAAAGACATTGAAGTTTAACATAACCTCACAAAATACAATACCCAATTAGACTATATAATTTGGAGACATAATCATAAAACAAAATTGTAGGAAACTTGTATTACATTTATTCCAATAACTACAAATAAGTTTCATGCTAACAAAGAGGAAAAAGACATAATTTTGAACAAACTAGAACTATATTTTTCCTTCATTCCCTAGCACCTTTATAAATAGTGTCTACAAAAAAGAAATGATCATTTGTACCAGAACTTTGATGCCTAACATTTTACAGAAGTAGTGTATGTTCTTTATAATGAAATCAAGCACATGAAAAGACTTTGCCAATGCTTTGCTTTGGGGTGCTATGCTTCAGAAAAGGGCTCTACGGTCCATCAGCAAAGGCCGATTTACTCACCTGCCAGACTGCTCACTATAGCAGGTGTGTATCGTGACAGATTTGAGAGTTCTCTTAGGAAGACCTATTGCTTCATTTGTCTAGGAGCTGTTTTCACAAGCTGACCGCTCTCACAGTATTAAATTTTGAATCCCTAACACAAGAGAAGTGTGACAAACATTGAAAAAATCAGTTAAGCTATAACACTAAGAGTTGTTTCATCTGGCTTCTAGTTTTAAATGGAAAATGAAATGCTTTTTATGATTAGTTTATGAACATAGTTGTTAATAAATATTATATGAAATCTTTAATAAAAATATGATTAAAAAACTATAATTCATTCATTCTCATCTCACACCATCCAGAAAACTAATGAATTAGAGTTATATTCATCTTGTGAAATTTGTTTACCCACAACCACATTCATAGATAATGGTAATGGTTATCATACAAACAAACTAAAATTCTTAACAAAATTCATATTGGATTTAACCAATTTGTATACTTCCTGATTTTGAAATAAATAATCCTGCTCTGAGAAAAATGGCAAGAAAGCTACCCATTGTGATCAGTTTATGCAATAGGGTTATATCATTGGTTATTTGCATCACAAATGGTTACATGAATTCTCAGAAGAGAAATAAAACTTTAAGGTTTGTTATGCCAACCCACATTTGTTTGTAATAAAGCATCAACCAATAAGCCATCATAGCCAATATACTATTTTATATTTGAGCTCCTTCTACACATTTTCATTTCTGCTTTGACTTTGTATATTAATTAAACCAAATTGCTAGTTTTCATGTGACTTTTTTGTTGTTGTTTTGTTTTTCGAGACAGGGTTTCTCTGTGGCTTTGGAGCCTGTCCTG